>PVKH010009523.1:0-18785 GCA_004027955.1 Chaetophractus vellerosus
AATTTATCCTACAATCTTCCTCATTCACTCTCTATGACCTGACAATTCAAGTTCAGTCAACTCTTCCATTTCAATATTTCTTGGACCTATTCACTGTACTTCATCCATATAGCCAATTTCCTAGTTCATCTCACCATCACCTTGCCTGGATTACTAAGTCAATGTCTTAGCTTCCCAGTTGCTAAAACAAATACCATGCAATGGGTTGGCTTAAACAACAGGAACCTATTGACTCATGGTTTTGAGGCTAAGAGAAGTCCAAAATCAAGGTGTCAGAAAGGCAATGCTTTCTCCCTGAAGCCTGTGGTACTCTGGAGTTGGCTGCCACCCATCCTTGAATCCTTGGCTTTTCTTTTATATGGCAATACACATGGCAACAGCCTCTTCTTCCTTTTCTGGGTTCCATTGACTTCCACCTTCTGCTCCTCCATGTGGCTTGCTCTTCATAACGTCTCCAGTAATAGGATTAGGGTCTAACCTCATCCAGCTGGGCCACACCTTAACTAAAAACAACATCTGGGAAAAGTCTTATTTACAATGGGTTCATACCCACAGGAATGGATTAAGATTTCGAACACTTTTTTTTTCTGGGGTACATAATTCAACCTACAGGCAACCTATCTGCTCCCCTGGCTCTCATTTTGTCCCCCTCAAGTTCATTCTACACAGTGAAACCAGGTATCTTCAAAAAATGTAAGTCTTACTACATTTTCACATGTGTTTATGCACTTGTTTACATTATTACATCATTCTATAACATAAGACCATTCATTGATTCCTAAACCAAGCCCTCAAGATAAAACCCCATCTCTTTTTTGATGGTTTTCAAATGTTTCATAGTCTTACCTAGAATTCTCGTTAGTGAATTAAACTAAGTTCAACTCTGAACTAACTAGGCTTTCTCTCACGTCTTAGGCCTTCACACATGCTCTTTCTTCTACCTGAATTACTTTCTTCACCATCAACTACTACTTATCCTTCAGCTCTCGGCTTAGAAGTCACTTCCTTTAAGAAGTCTTCCCTGATTCATGACATTAGTAAGGCAGTCCTCCAAACTGCTTCCAGACCCCCATGTGCTTGTCGAGATTCCTTGACTTTCCACAATATCATTGCTTTACCTCAAAATCAGATAGTAACAAATAAATCATGGAGTAGAAGCTCGTGGCTTTTTGGTGACTTTTCCCCTCCATCCATATCCCCTAACTCCATGAAGCTGAAGAGCAAAAAAGCGAGAGGTATGCCTATTTGCTGAAGACAAGGAAGGTGTCTCCCACGGGTGTCCTCTGGTAGTGGGAAGACAGGTCTGAGCAGCGCTGTGATCACGAGCCAACGGGCAGAAGGTGAGGACAAACCCCTCCATAGCCCTCCCCCCAAAAAAATATAAATTAGAATTTTATAAATATATCTCACATTTCTCGGAGCATGTATGGTCTGGGAATTATTGATATTACCTTGTTCTCCTTAGCAGTGAAGTTCAGTATATTTGTGTTTCTAATTTACCTCAAGATCTTTTCATAACTAACACCCTTTAAAAATGCATAATTAAATATTTAGGAAAAGTGAGAAGTGCACTTCTCATCTCTCAGCTGCTACTTCAGCAGCATTAGAGAAAGTAAGAAGAGAAATCATTCTGAAAAGTCAGAGTAAGCAGCATTCCTTATAGCAAAAGATCTATGAATTCTAAGTAAACAGCATAAACTAACTACTGCAATTTCTGCAGCAAACCAAACCATACACCCAGGTTTACATGGAACACTTTCTAGTTTTCTCTTACATGCCACTGTTCAGTTGTGAGTGTTCAAGACTGAGGCAAAATGGTCCCATAATGGTTTCTTTTGAAATTCAAAAGGTATAGGGGTAGGTGACTAGAAGAAAGCAAAGACAGCCCCATAGATAGAGTTAAAGTCTACTCTGAAATTACACAGTACTTAATCCCATTTCATCTCATCCTCTATCCATTTAAAATGTTACCATGATTCTACTAACTCTAAAAAAGCTTGTGATTGTTTTGCTTAAGGTGTAATTATATAAACTGTATACATAAGAACATTATGGAAAGGTAAGCACAACACAACAGTTTGTCATCCTCATGAAACAAGCAGATATACTCATTGTGTTTTATTAATTTGCTCATCAGGAGAGAGAAACCAAAGCTCCTGCTCCAGGAACTTAATGTGTTAAATAAAGTTTTATAAAAATGTCACTCTAAGAAACTTCATGTGTGATTTACCCTTTCAGCCTCTATAAACTTTAAGATACTGCATTGCCTTTGGCAAAGTGTTTACTAACACTGCACTTTTTATATGTTCTCCACTAAATCATTAATAGCAAATCCTTGGGCTCAAGAAAGGATCTTGAACAATCATATACACAAAGTTTTCAGGAAAACTATACCTAAAGTGAGAATTAAATGAACCTAACCTATTTTTAAATATTTCCACAGCAGGGGCAGTTCCATCAAAAGAAACTGAGATAGGGTTGCCATGCTTAGCAAATAAAAATGCAGTATAACCAGTTAAGTTTGAATTTCAGGTGTACAGCTAATGATTTTTTAGTGTAAGTATGCCCAATGCAAAATTTGGGACATTGTTATGCTTAAAATGTATTTGTTGTTTATCTGAACTTCAAATTTAACTGGGAGTCCTGTGTTTTACCTGGCAACCCTAGAACTGAAATCTAGTCAAGGATAATTTCGGTCAGACGACTCAATTTCTCTGTTATAGATCGCCACAACTGGGATCATTCATCCAAGAGAGAAACTGATCGCAAGTTGACAAGCCCAGGTTAATTAAGAACTAATTGTTGGTCAAGTTGTCAAAAGTCAATACTTCTATCTCCCATTTAACAGCCAAGTCAATCAATATAGATTTTTAAAAGAGTTTTAAACAAATATGATTTTTGTAATTCTTTTTCTCTAATAACCTAGAAACATAATAATGCTTGTTTCATTTTCCATTTAAAGTATTTTAATGGACAATATAAAACTTGTTATATTTAGAAATATAAAACTTGAACTTTATGCCACCATAAAAGAAAACGCAGTATATTTTTAGCAATAGATACGTTGCTTACATATTTTAGATTTATTTTTCATTTCTGTTTAATTTTTTAAAGATTGAATTTATCATCCTCACTCCCCAACCCATTTCTCACCACTATGCCTTCTCTCACTGAATTATATAATATTGTAATCATGATAAACAAATCAGAAATCTGAGAGTGATTCTAAATTCTTTCTCATGTAATACTCATATGGTTAAAAAACACCTATTGAGTATTTACCATATGCTGGCACTAGGATAAGATTTTTTAACATGCATTCTCTTATGTAACTGTCACACAAATCTGATGAAATGGGAACTATTTATGATTCTTATTTACAGTGAAGAAACTAAGGCAAAAAGAGGACGAATGACTCGTTCAAGTTCATGCAACTTGAAGGCCAGGACTAAAGTCTAGATCTACCATAATCACTACACCACCACCCCACATCCATTTAGTCACTAAGTCCTGTCACTTCTACTTCCTGAATCTCTATCAAATTCTTTCTCTTCATCCCATCCCACCACCTTCATTCAGGTCCTCATGGTCCTCTCAAATGATCATCAATCTTGTTCCCATCTCATATGTTCTCTACCCCTGCCCAACATGCCCTTTCTAAAATTCAGCTCTAATCCCATCATTCCTTTGCCTCCAGATTTTTAAGGACAGGTCATAACTTCCAGGACAAGAAGCCTAAATTGGAGGGTTAACAGCATTCTTTACAGTCCAACCTATGTTTGTTGCCCTGGCTTTATTTCTAGCCTCTTGCCACAGATAGTAAACTTGATCTCTCTTTCACCTCTGGGGAAGTGGGGGGGGGGTGTCTTTAATTGGATTGCTTCGGTGAGGAATGGCCCAGGGTTGGTCTTGCTTGGTCCTCTTGCTGGAGTCCCTTATAAATGGAAAACTGAGAGCAGACACACACAGAAAAAGGCAACAGAGACAGAGAAACCCCAAGAGGCTGGGAGACAAGTCCCAGAGGCTGGAGGCTAGAATCAGTGGCGCACAGAGGCATCGAAAGAGGCCACAGGCTGGGAGAAAGGCCTGGAGGAGAGTGGGAGGGGCCATATGCCTGATGGCCCACTGCTGAGCTTAGAGAGAAAGCATCTTTAGATGACACCATGTGCTTGATGGCCCACAGCCAACTTTTGGTGAGACAGCATCTCTGATAATGCCTTGATTTGGACATTTTCACAGCTTTTAACCTAAAAATTCCCATGATAAAAGTCAACCCACTTCTGGTATATTGCTCCCAGCAGCTTTTAGCAAACTAAAATACAAAATTTAGGCTGGAATATAAACTCTGTGATACTCCTCCCAAATATGCAGGACTTTAGTGCCTTAAGACAAAAGAACAGAAGAGACAAATTAGAAGGGGAATTTCCTCAAATTCAGAGTAGGGTGGCTTTTAGCATCCCATAAATCACAATACCAAGAATATGCTGACTCTGTTTACAATTCCTACTGACAAGTTGAGCTATGATTCCTGGTCAAAGACTTATTGAAACGCCTACCATATAAAATCCAGAACTTTTAGCTCCTTACAAGCAAAGAAACTCCTTTGAGCATCCTTCTAGCTTCATGTCCTCCACTCTACCAATGAGCCCTGAACTAAAACCACAAAATTTCTATGAATCACCATGTCCTTTCATGGCTTTTTAACATTGGTGATAATGATAATACTTATTAAGTACCTACTATGTACCAGGCACTGTTCCAGTGCTAAAGATACAGCAGTGAACAAGATAAACCCTCCCCTCATAGAGCTTACATGTCAGTGGGGGAGACTGACAATCAATAAATGAAGACCATGGCTGGAGTGATGGTAAATTTAGAAAGGGTGGTCAGGAGGTAGCATCTGAGCTGTATGTGAATACCTGGAAGGAAGCGAAGGAGCCCTCCAAGAGAAGATCTGTGCTTGGCAGGATGCCAGGCACGTTATCCATATCATCTTTAATCCTCCCAGCAATCCTGCAAGGTGGGGATTACTATGCTCATTTTACTCCGAAAGGATAAGTAGCTGTATCATACTGGCATAGCCCACGAGTTACTGAGCTACAACACAAATTCGCGCCTGTCTGATGCCCTGGCCTCTCCTTCTTGGCTTATTTATGCCTTCCCCCTGACAGACTCTTCCTCATCATTCTAGAGGCTCATCAACTATCATTTCCTTTGCAAAGCTTCTCCTGGCCAGCAATACTCTCTTATTTCCCTTCCCTCCCCACCAACCAAGACAGAGATCATTGTTTTGCCTCAGTTCCCACAGCACTCTGTACAGGATTCCCTCTTGCAGTGACAAATACATTGATTGTAATTTTTCATTTACCTATCAGAATTCTCTAGTCCGGTAGCCCCTTCAGATCCATTTCTTATTCATGAATGTATTCCTCAAATCTTACCTAAGGCCTAGAACACTGAAAATACTGGAGGAATTTTCAAACCAAAAGACCACGAGTCATTCTCCCCCAGCAAAGCCGATGATGCAGTAATAGGCAATGACATTAAGCTAGAGTGACCTCTAACTGTGCTTAAAATTATATGATTTTTTGAAAGTAAGAAGAAACTTTAAAAACTTCAAAAACTTTAAAATTTCAGCTGAGATATTTTTCCGTTTTCTAAAACTGGCATCTCCAAAATGTTCAAGAAGAATGACATTTTCCTCCTCTGTCCTAGACAAGTAATAATTCCCTTCCTTGAACATATTCTTACATATTTCCTCATTGCGAGATATAAAAGCATTGTTTATAGAACTATTTAATTAAGCAAAACCTTTATTTTTCACAGCACTCTCATACAGAACAAAAGGAACTTTAAAACAGTGCTGGAAATTTTTATTTAAAAAATGGTAGCTGACATGCATGGCATAGAGCATGTTGTAAAACAGGCGGTGCATCATTATCATCTCCCACTCAAAACCGTTTTAACTATAATCTCCGTCTACGGGTAGTTCAGCTAATTAATAAGCTGGTATTACTGTAAAGAGAGATTGTCATGTTATTTGAAGTGGTTTTTAACAGTCTTTAAGCACTAACCACTCCATTTATTAACAGTTCGTTCTACCTTAAGTGAAGGAAATTACATAATTATTGCGCATCTGAAAATGGGAAGAAATATATAGGTACATCTTATCATTACCTATAAATTGTGCCAAAATTAAAATGGTTTTTAGTATAATGGATAAAATTCTTGAAATGCATTTTAATAGTTTACTGCCAATGGGTTGTATGTGTCTATAATCATTTTCCTTATGCCCTTTTGTTTAACTTGTAGCTTGATATGATTTAATACATGGAGCAGGAGAGAAAAATAATTTTTGGAAGCAGAATAGTGCAGTGGCAGAAAATGTGAACCATGGAATCATATTGACTGGATTCAATCTTGGAATCAAATCCTGGCTCTACCATTTCTCCGTTCTAGGACCATAGTCTTTACTTAAACGCCTCTGTGCCGCTATTTCCTGATTTATAAAATAGGGACCTCAGTAACCACCTATAGGGTTGCTTGTGAGAATTACTGATTTAACACATGTTAAGTGCCAGAACACTCAATAAATGGTAGTTATCATCAATTTCATCTAGCTTTCCAAGAAACACCCCACTTCCCCATGGTAACAGTCTACAGTATGATTTCCCTACTTTTCCAAGCATGAGGAACCCTTTCAAATTCCAAAAATTTCTCTGACCATCACATGGTTGTGGTTGTATATTTTTTATCCATCACTTGAGAATGTGGAAGATTGCACAAAGCTACTCTGAATTTAGTAATAATTTTAAACAAATATGTGTTTTCCCCATCATATGAGCACATATGTGAAAAGTAGCAGAATATAGCTATGGGAGACGGAGTGCAGTCCCAAGTCTATAGATGGGTCAGGTATGAGTGTGCAAATACAAACCCCAAAGGGCCCAGCCCACACACTGGAATCGGCTCACTTAGCATCCCTTAGGCCTGTCCTATTAGAAGGCTAACGCAGAGGATGATGTTGGAATTGATTCTAAACAATGCTACAACTTTCCTTAACATCCCCCCTGGACAAGTTCCTGTAACTCTTTTGTGGCTCAATGATGACATTAATTTTTTTAACGTTGGGTCTTTTGGCTTTGGGAACAAACTGGACTGGAAGTCAGAAAGCAATTGTATAGGAATGTTGGAAGAATTAAATGAAATAATACGTATGAGAAACCTAGCATGCAGCCTGGAACATAACAGTGCCTTCATAAATTCTACTGGAAATATTCCCTTCCTCGTGACTCAGGTCCCAGATCTGACTTTACTAAAAACTAATAGCCCTTACAATGTGGTTAGAGAATGGAAATCTGAGGTTTAATCTGTACAGAATTGGTAAAAAGTTGTTTGGAAATGTTTGGAAATGAGTAGAAATGGTGAAAGCACATCATAAGATTTGTAATTAGTAGTGCTAACATATGGGTATAATAGTTTGTTTTTTGCTGTTTTCTTTTCTTTTTTGGAGTAATAAAAATGCTATAATATTGATTGAAGTGATGAATGTACAACTCTGTGATTATACCAAATGCCCTTGAGTGTACACTTTAGATAAACTGTATGATTTATGAACAAAAATAATAGGGAAAGTTGGGGGGGAAATACACCAAATGTAAGATACACACACTATAGTTAGTAGTAATACTGTGATGGTATTCTTTCATAATTTGTTACAAATGTCCCACAACAGTGCAAGGTATCGGTGGTGGGGTGATGTTTCAGAGCCTGTATGATGCTATGCATCTTTGTTTTGTAAGTTCACAACTTTTAGTATATACTTATTGTTTATGTATGTTCATGTATGAATGATATACTTTAATAAATTATTTAATTTTAAAAAACTAGCAGCCCTGAGAACAACTAGAAAAGCTGGACAAAATATTAAAAACACCTGTTTGAAGACATCTGCATTCTCCCAAAGCAGTAAGGAATTGAGGAGCCAAGAGCTGGAAGAGCAAGGAAGCTCAGGGAGGTAAGTCATGAATTTGAGACTATGTTTTTATTAATTCCAAAATCAGCAGCAGAGTCCAAAAAGCTTTGTAGCACTTTTGACAGATTTATGGATTTATGGGGGAAAAATTAGAGTTCAGGGCAAAGAGGAAAGCTCTTTCAGGCTTTAGGTTGGAATCCCAAAGTGTTACATCTCATAAGTAAGAGTGAACCATAAATGGATAATGCCCTCAAAATATCTGAATTTCTAGTTTTGAATCATCTATCCCTGATCTAGGATTATTGATGCTCATAGCCTAGCCACATGCCAAAAGCCAGCACAAATCCTCTCTGGAGCTTCAATTTATCTATACTTTTTCAAATGTAATGTCCAGTTCTCAATAAAAAAATAACTAGGCATGTGATGAGATAAAATGATGTGCTCCTAAACCAAGGAAAACAATAGACAATAGAAACAGATTCACAGGGGATCCATAAAATAGTTATGCTTAATATGTTCAGAGAATTAAATGGTAATTTAGAAAACATGTCTTATTTCTTTATCTTTGCATAAATTAATTTGGTTACCTTTAAAATATAAGTGAATTTTACAACGTTTTGCTCTTATTAGTCCTATGTTATAGAAAAATTATATAAGGTATGTTAAAACTATGAGTGTTACCAGGAGCACTATCTGTTAGTTGAATCACCAACATCTAAAGAACTTTATTTCACTTTGAGGAACAGCACAAAACTGCTGCATGAGGAAGACAACTTAAAGATAGGAAAATGATAGACAGGAGTAGTCTTAGATGCAAAAATCATAGCCTAGCTATGCTTGGAATTATCTACATGTACTAAATCTTCTTCTTAATTTCTTCAACCAAATTTTATTTCCTTTACACTGGGTTATGCCCTGATTCTTATTAAAATTCATGAAATTTTCCTGTGCTTTTTTTCTGGGTTTTTAGCTCTCCAGATGGGTCAAACCAACTTTATTTAGTCTTCGAATCTTGGAAATATGCATCTCTTTGGCCTTACAATTTAGATTTTGACTTTGCCTGGCTTCAGTCTTCACAGTCAATATAGTTGACTTAAGAGGACTATTACTCAGCTATCAATGGGTTATACTGTCACTAACACAACTTCCCTGATGTATTTATGAAATACTTAGGAAATGGTCTTATCAAACAGGAAAGGGGTAGCGATAGTATCATCCTGGAAAATACTGCCATGAAACATACTGCATATTGCCTTTATATGGGTCTAATGGGTCATTAGCCCCATATCATATTGTTACATAATGGCATATGTATATACCTTCCCCATGTTCCCAACTTTACTTTTATGCAGTTTTTCCAGTGTATAATTAAAATATTCCATTTTAATATGGATAGTTCCATAAATGATTTTGAAATAAATTACTGGATGTTATCTATATAAATAAAAATAAAGAACTACTATAAAAAGAAAATAGGACAACCTTCAGGAAATGGTTGCTCTGAACCCTGTGGTCTCTGTGAATTAGTAGGTTGGATAAGGACAACAAAGATGACTGTGCTGGTCATTGTCTACTGCTCTCAGATATCCCCTGCTCTGCTCTGTATAAGTGAGAGCTGACCCCTGCAAACTACATTCCCAGGCTCCCTTGACAACTGGCCTCCAGCTATGTATGGCCAATGGGGGACAGTGACAAGCAATCAGAGGGCAGGCAGAAAGCAGGGTAGAGCATTTCCCCCCATCTTTCTGCTTCCAGTGTATCTTTGGCAGTAGCTATGCATCCTAAGTGGCCCTGGTTCCCACCAGACAGTCCTGGCTTCTGGGCTTTGGAAACAGCACTTCTTCCCTTTATCCTTCAGCCATAGGGATGCTAGTAGCTTCTTGCTGTTGCTATTTTTCTGGATTGCCTTTCTGACCTCTATTTGGCCTTTCAGTTCTCCCAACACCCTTGGAGCTACTTCTCCATATCAAATTTCCTCTGTTGAAATACCTGCCAGACTCTTGTTTTTCTTTTTACTAGACCCTGTTATATTTCACTGACAGGTCTTAAGCTCTCTGGCCCTACCATAAACTATGGGTGGATGATTTCAGGATCTTGCCTGTCTTTTTGCCTATTATCTTCTCTACCCAACCCTGTGCATCCCACCCCTAAGTCAGATGCTCTTTTCAATACTCTGCATGCATCTCCATCATCCACTGAACTGCTGTGCCATAGTGATCTGTCTATGCATCTAAATACCATCTAGACCCTAATCTCTTTGAGATAGGGTTGTGCTTCCCCCTCTTTCTGACTATAGTACAGTAGTGGTGCATAGTAGGACCTCTACACAAGTGCAATAAATGAATGAATACATGGATGGAGTCAGCTTTCCACAGGCTCAAATATAAGCAGTCTCTTGTTTGTTCCTGATTGAATATCATCAGGAAAAGCCACAACTCAAGAGGTTCTCCCCTGTCAGCCTGCTACAGAACCTGACATTCTACCGTAAGAGTGCACTAGGGCATTGTTTCTGAGTCTCACTTCCCCTCCTCTCCCCCCCAAGATGGCTCCCTCATCTGTTTGATGTTGTTTTTGCTCCTTATTTTTGCTCCTTGTTTGAACTCGTTATTTGCTCATTGTTTTTGCTTGCTGTTTTTGCTTATTGTCTGCTTGTTGTTTTTTGCTCATTATCAGCTCGTCTGTTTGTTTTTTCTGTAGGAGGTACCGGGAACCAAACCCAGGACCTCCCATGTGGGAGGCAGGCACTCAACTGCTTGAGCCACATCCACTCCCCTGAATCTCATTTTTAAAGGTTAATTTCCCTAGAGAAGTTTAAGTTGTTATCAATCAGTTGCATCTCAATAGGGACTAGTTATATAGATTGTTTCCTATAGATAGCTGCTGGGAAGGGTGGATATGTACAGATAGATGGAAAGTAATGCTGTGAAGTACAGTAGTCCTTTGACAGGTCCACAGCATGTTGTCATTTCTCATTTTGCAGAGGCCCCAGTTTGAAGTGTGAGTTTCTTAGCCAGTGAGTGAAAGTGGAGAGAGAAGGAAGAGAAGAGAAGACCCATGAGGAGGGAGGTTGCTCTGGAGCTCAAGACTGGGACAAAACTGACTGACAATTGAGGGTTGAGATGAAGTGTGACAAGTAGCAGGAGTGAAATGAGTTGAAGACAAGGCACCCAAAGGTGGCACTGGGTGACTATTAGCAAGAAAGGCTTGCATGGTCTGAGTTGGGGGAAAAAGTTCATCATGGTGAGGCTTCTCAACTAGGAATCCTCTCAATCCTCCCTGTTTCCATCTGTAAAGGCTGTGTCAGATGTTTGTGTTTCACTTCATTTTACAGGGAAAATATTCTATTATCATATTCCCCAAGTTGGATTTCTGATAGTCTTGGGATATACTTACTTTCTCATTCATTCATTTATTTAATACAAAGTTATAAAAAGTACCTGTGTTGGGTGCTATACTTACAGTTGAGAGGATGCATCTCAAGTGTCGGGGGTCTACTTTCTTCTACAGGCAAGGTGAGGAAGAGTGAATAAGGGTGAGAAACAAAGACAAACCCCATATTTTTTCACAAATTTGCCTTAAACTATTCATCCCAATGCTATCAATTATATTAGTGTAGGGGTTTCAAGTTTACAGAACATGTTCACATTTAGTTCTTTCAGCAATGCAGTAAGGGAGGTTTGTACCACATTTTACATAAAGAAATTAGGGTTCAGAGAAATGACTTGCTCAGTGTCACACAGCAACTACAGTAAGAGGTAGACAAGGCAAATTCAGCCTTCTGATTCTCAGTCCAATAATCATTCTGTAACTTGAGACTGTTTCATAGCTTAAGTTTTCCCTAGAATAAGGAAGGATATTTGGTCTTAAATGCCCAGTTTCTAGCATAGCATCTGGAATTTATCTGGTGATTAATAATATTGGTTGAATGATGGATGGATGGATGGATGGATTGATGGATGGATGGATGGATACTTCAAAGCACAGGGTTCTTAGAATAGTTAATCAGGAGTTTCCAATTTCAGTATCCCCCAAGTTTTTTCTTCAGGTTAAATAATGCATGCTTTAAAGCCAGTTCTTCTGGGAAATGTAGAAAGCTGTGATAATTCTTTTAGTGGAATATGAAGGAAGATACATAAATGGATGAAGGTAATGAAGAGATAAATGAGATATCCTCTCAGGCCTTTTCCTCAGAGGAGTCATCCTTACCTAGATTGACATTAAAAACTTTCAGCAAATATCCCCTAGAAAATCAGTGACTGCTTTTTCTTCCTTACCAGCATCTTCTCTACTCATTTTAATTCATGTAAATTTGCTCCTGCTTTAACCTTATTCAACCACCCACATTGAATCACAAATACTTCAACTTCATGGATTTTTCTCATCAAATTTTTGTTTCAAGTCATCCTGAAGATTAAATGTCTTTGTGCTACCAGAAATATCACCTGTGTGTCTGTGTGTACATACACTTATAAATATGGGTGGATAAATTATCATAGTTTCCTGGCCATAGATCACTCCAAATACCGGGAAATCTGGGACAATCATGATCTTTTCCATGACCATTGTGCATTTATTCTCTTTAAAACTTATGACTGCCTTTTCCAGGTTACAGTGACACCAAACTGAGAACTCACTTCAACCAGGTGAAGTGGGGAGGAGGGCCAGGGCTGAAGTTGGAGCTACCCTGTGGAGACTAATGATCAGTGAGGCCGGGTATTTTGTATGAAGGGTCTTAGCAGCCACATCCAGGAAGCCATCGAAAACTTTTAAGCAGGCAAATGATGGGATTCGATTTATGTCTTTATTTTGTGTGCTGTGTGGAAAGGTAACTTGAGTGTACAAAAGCAGGAGAATATGATACATAATTCAGGGCAAAATTTTTAATTCAGCATTTTTTTCTATTAAACTTAAACCGTTATTATTAATCGATCTTAATCTAATCCCATTTTCCATCCTACTTTGAGGTGAAAACCTTAAACTTCTCATACTTTTGATTCTGGCATCAAAACCACAGACCCAGGCCTGTCCATGTCTTTGTGTTGTTTTGTCCAGGTATGTCAAGGTCTCACAGAGGTTCTGACATTTAAAGCCTTTAAAATCCTCCTAATATTTATCAGAGAGAAAACATCAGTTTATTACTGTCGTTTTTTATTAAGTTTGAGCCCATTCTATCTACCTATGTTTCAAAAGGTAACTTCTCTTGCAGAGCTTTTGCTGCCTCATGCTTCTTCTTCTATATCAGCCAGGCTGTAACTGTACTGTCAGCCACTCCCCAGGTGATGGTAGGAGTCCCTCATGACTGTTCTTTCTCCAACTAAAAGTGCTGGCACCATTTTAAGTCAATTTTCTGGAACCCATTTTCTATAGAAAAGTTATTTTGCATTGAATGGCTAAAAATGATCATTTAAATAATTTAGCAACCCAAGTGCCTTAAAATCTATTAAATTAGCCTTCCTTTTCCACTCCCTCTAATGCTTTACATAATAAACAGAATACAAGTGTTTTCAGACCCTCCCAGATTTTGGCCTTGGCCCATTTCTCTTCTCAATCCATGTCCTCTATTATGCTGTAACTTCAACTTCCACATTATATTTCAAACTTCCAAGTTTTCATTTCCAAACCCAACTCCTAGACTCAATCACTGGACATCTCTGGATTCCCCAGACATACTCAAACACAGTATCCCATACAGAACCCATTATTCCTCCTATGTTCTGTATCTCTAGCCCTGGCACTGACATCCACCTAACAGCCTGGAAGATCCACTACCCCCTATCACTCCCTCACCTCCCACATCCAATAAATCACTACGTTCTGACTCCTGAACCTCTCCTCAGCCCACGGCCTCCTCTCGATTCACACGGCTCCCACATTTGCTCAAGGCTTCAGCATCTCTCTTCGATGGTGCTGCAAGAGTCTCCTGATATGTCTAATACACTCTGGTAGAGACAGTTTGATCCTTGTAGTATTCAAATGCAATTCCAAGAAACTGCTCTCAAATGTGCCATTTCTTACCATTATGAGTCACAGGGGACTTTCAAAAGTCTTTTAAAAATGTAAATCTATTGCATATTTTTTAATGTAAGGAAAAGCACATATTAAAAGGATACAAAATTACATGTGTTAACTAAGTAAAAGAATATATTTAGAAAGAAAGGCTCCAAACTGTTAACTGTAGTATTTTTATTTGCTAGGATTATGATTTCTTTCTACATTATTTTTTATATTATCCAAATTTTCTACAATGAGCATATATTACTTTTGATACCATAGCTAGTTCTCTTTTTTAAGGGTAAATATATTTTATATAAACCTTTAAGTTCATTGTTATGATTTCTAATATAATTTGGGTATTTTACTTTTACTTGCAAACTCGTGTGCGTGTGCGTGCGTGTGTGTGTGCGTGTGTGTGTGCGTGTGTGTGCACACGCTTGAGCGTAACTCTATTCCTATCATAAGCATCAACTCCCTGCCCCTCGTGTGTGAGTACTGGATTCAGGTAGCAACTGAAGCCAGCAAGCCCCACCCATCACCGGCCCAGGTCATGAGGGAAAAGGAGCTATTGGAGGACAATAGTTTTATGGGCAAACAAGAAGGTAGACAGGAGAAAACAGGTTCCAGAAACAGTGGCGAGCTGACCATTATACGACACAGAAGCATGTCAAGTAAGTGAGAATTAATGAACTAATAGGAAAATGAAAAAAAAAAAAAGAATCCAAATATTCAGTGAGTCCTTAGACTAGATTTCCAGTTTGCTTAAAACAGAGTCTTAGTCTTCTTTAATGTCTTAAGGATGAATTTGCCAGACTCCCCTTTCTAGTTACAAAAATAAAAATAATCTGGGCTTTTTACTATGTCCAAAGCACCTTCCACACATTACCTGATTTAAGTTTCTCTTTCAATATTTATCATTAACCATATGACAGGCAAATCTCTAGAATCAAATAGTTTCATTCAAATCCCATTTCCATTACTTACTAATTCTATGGCCTCAGTTCTCTCCTCTGAAAAATGGGGGTAAAATAATAATGTCTATCCCACCAGATTGTTAAAAGATAAATTGAGATTATGTCTGTAAAGCACTTAGAACAGTGCCTAGCACATAATAACCACTGGCTAAATATTTTTTGCTGCTATTCTAATATCATTATCAGCATTTAAGAGATGAGAAAATTGAGGTTCAGGAATGAATAAGGTCTGGATTTCAGTCCTGGACTCTCACTTCAAACCCCACTGTAAGCTCTTCATCACGTGATAGTTAGAGAAGTCACAGTCCAAATGCCTTTCTAAAGGGCCGCAAAGGGAGTGTTCTAATGTGTTCCAATTTGAACCGAGAATAGTTCTTAGTTCTTTGAGGTTCTTTCACCATTTTTACTACCCTTTCTAAAATGGTACATGCTGTGAGATTATAATGCTCAAAGATTCTAGTGGATTGAGTTTCTCCTTTTCCAGAAGAGTCTTATGATTTTGTTAAGAATCTTGCCTTAAATGCACAGCTCTATGATTATACGATTCTACTAAATAAGCAAAACTAAGAAAGCCTCGTTAAGGATGGTGGAATCATTATTCTGAAGACAGTCAAGGGCTGCAGAGGACTATGGCTGAACACCTCAGGCAGGATGAGGCTGGCTTTCACCTAAAGCCCACAAAAGTCTGAAAAAGTGTGTTGCTTTTTTCTGTGTGACTTTCCAAGGATAGTTTTACTATGGTTTTACCTCACCCTTTCTCCTAAAATAGCAGGCTGGTTTTGCCATGAGAATGCACAAGTTGTTAAGAACAAAGGGTTTTTGGACTTCAAAAGACCCAAATCCCAGACCCTGCTCTGTCCTTTCTAGCTGCAGGACCCTGCACAAGTTGAGTCCTTTGAATCTGTTTCTGGGCTGCTAAAATGGAGATGAGGATTCCCACTTCATAGGAAAGAGGAGTAAAGGGAAAACTATCCAACAGGATGTGTGCAAAGTATTTAGCACAGCACCAGGTGTAGTCAGGCCTCAAGTTACTTTGACAGGGTTATTAAAAGGCAAACATGTTTTTGTTTTTAGACTAAAAAAAAAAACACCTATTTTAGGCGACATGTTCTAGGGGAAAGAAGTGAGTGAGGAAATGTGGATGTTATTTTGGACTCGAGAACTGTAGCTACAGTAGCCAGGAATTTCCCTGAGAGCTGGTGAGTTGATTATAAAATGGAGAAAGTAATATTCTTTGCCTACCTGCTTGGATGCACGGAATACAGATTTCTTCTCCTAAGAGTGATACTATATAAAGAATAATTTTCTTTCAGTCTTGTGGGCCTTTCTCATTGGTTGTAGGGTGGGGAGGATGGGCCAAATCACCTTCCACTTTGTGAATTTCTCTTTAAAAACCTATCTGCATATGTCAAATTGTCAATAGCCAAATGTGGTCTATAGATACAGACCAAATGATACTTTAAAAGCTCTGAAAGCTAGGCTGATATGCTCACAGCTACCAGGAAACAGGAAAACTTTGAAATCATCAAAAATAATTCCCGAAAAATTCTGCGGCCAGTACCCTATCACGCACCTGCCCTTTCCCCTGTGCTGTGCATATTTTAAAAAGGGGGGCAAAGAAAAATTATGGATTCTCTGGATTTTCTTGTGATAATATGTTCAGAAATGGTTTCTCTGAAGTCTAATGGGATGTTCTTGCAGGTTGAATAATAGGAATTCAATTCCAACCCAACCACTGAAACATAATTTCAAGGTAACCAATAATAACACACTCTCTCTTTCATGTATTTAGCCTAGACTAATGCTAAGCATTTTGGTGAATACTTTTAAAGTTTTTCTTCTTGATGAAACTTTAGTTTTTGTAACAAAGTTTATATAGAAACAAGAAAATCAGAAATCACTAACTAGGAGAATGTCCTCAGAAGGCTAAAGAATTAAAATATGATGTTTCAAATTGACTTTTCAGATTTCAGGTTTCTCTCCTTTAAAATGATAAAGATTCCACTCCCTAAATGAATGCTGTTTGCCACGCAGGCCATCACTTCATAGTGCCTTGCTGTTCCTGTTCATTCCAGTGAGTAATGTAGGTGGGTTGTGAATCCAACAGAAAATAATGCTAGAAGACTAATATTAACAAAAACACCAAAAATAATTGAGAGGTCTGAATATAAACCTGCTTTCTTCAAATAACCATTGGTCACAAGCTGTATGAACTATGTATTTATCATTTTATATTTGCCTACAGTGACACCTGCTGGAAAACACTGTTGAAGCTTTAAAATGAAAATAAAATAAAATAAAAACCAAGCTTTGAAAAATCAGCCATATGTTATTATTTTTCACTAAAAACACACTCTTTAAACTTCAGTTAAACTTTTGATTCTGCTTTTAAATTTTCTTTTTTGTACCAACTAAGAAATTAAGATTCACTTCTACTTGATGAAATAATTATTTTGCTGGTATGAGAGAGCTGAAATTAACTCTTATGATGCAAACTATTTTCAATTGAAAGCATTTATAAACAATTTAGTTGTGCTATTTTGCTTCCTTCTGAAATACTGCTTTAAAATTTACATATCAACTGCAACATGATAATAAGTGATTTTTAAAATCTTGCTTAAGATGAAATATCATCAAGATATTTAATACTAGTGAGAACACTCAGTACTATCACTTTCCTGAACAGCATTAACACACAAAGCCATTTTGTGCTGGGGCTGTCAGGATGCATTTCAGCTTGCACTGCTTGCCAGCCACACTATGCTTTAAGCAGCCAATATGGATTTATGCAAATTGCCTTTGATTTCAACAGGGACTTTGTATACTAAGGGATCTCATCTCCCATGACACAGAGAAGGATCTGCTCACCTAATTCCCATCATCATTTACCCATTAAGCCTATGGATAATGGGAAAATCCCATTTTCTTTTAATAAATCTCACCCACAAAAGTTCTGGCACATTGAGAAAGTGCAATGGAAATGCGTTCTTTGCAAAGTCAGCCTTACCCCAATATATGGTATCTTATACTTCTCACTAACATGGGGCAAACTTGCAAAGCAATATCTCTACTCCTGTGTTGTCATTGCACCCCTTCCATGGTCATCTCAGTATGGTTTGTGTACTTTTGTGGACAGTTTCTTCCGTTACTATTTTATTGTTTCCAAACATAAAAGCTATCATCAAAGTCACCGTTCCTTTATAATGCAGGTATGTTTTAAAGTAAATGTTTATCAAGACTGACTCCAGTGCCTCCGTTTCTGTAAGAACTCCTTCTAGCATTAGGTAGAGATTTGGTACTTCAAAACAAAGCTTTTCATGTCTTCATAACAACAACATACCTGGTTTTCATTCCTTTACTATTTGACCATATCTGTTCTTATTGGGTGTGGTAAGGATATATATATTTACTTAAAACTGAAAATTCATAGGAAAACACATCTTCTCTAATATTTTACATTACCCTTCATGTCAATTCCTTCTTTCATTCTTTGCAGCTCTAAAAAGTGTCTTTATTGGGCCCGGCTAGATAGCTCAGTGGATAAAGAGCGCGCTGGGGTACCACATGGGAGGCCCCGGGTTCGGTTCCCGGGGACCTCTCCAAGCGGGCAGACGCAAGGCAAAAAGCCGCCAGGGGCAGCGCGGAGCCCCCACGGGCATGGCAAAGTCACCTGTGAAAAGCGGAGCTGCTGCCTGTGAACCGCCTCGGAAGCCAGGCAGCCCGCAAAAAACATGGAGGACTGCTGCCCGCAAAACATGGAGCGGAGCCGCCCGTGAAAACGGAATGGAGCCACCCTCGAACGGAGCAAGCCGCCACCACGGAGGGCCGACTCGGTGCGTCCC
>PVKH010009524.1:0-18768 GCA_004027955.1 Chaetophractus vellerosus
AATCTCCTTCTCCAAATCTCCTCTCTGCTTCTACTTGAGACCACCCCCACCGAGGGGTGGGGCTCAACATCTCACTGACGTGGCAATTAACGCCCTACTCATAACTTAATCATGCCCAGATGAACAGATGAGCTTACAAACATAATCTAATTTATATTTTTGGAATTCATAATTAATTCAAACTCAAACCATCACAGTTAGTTTTTCCAATTCAGTAAAAAATGCTGTGCTGATTTTTATTGGAATTGCATTACATCTGAAATCAGTTTGGGTAGGATAGACAACTTAGTGATGTTTAGTCTTTCCATTCATGAACAGGGAATATTCTTCCATTTATTTATATCTTCTTTGATTTTCTTTAACAGTTTTGTAGTGTTCTACATACAAGTTGTTTACATCTTTAGTTAAATTTATTACTAGATATTTGATTCTTTTATTTGCCATTGTAAATGGGATTTTTTAATTGATTTCCTCCTCAGATTGCTCATTATTGGTGTACAGAAATGCTACTGATTTTTGCACATTGATCTTATAACCTGCCACTTCACCGAACTCATTTATAAGTCCTGGAAGCTTTGTTGTAGATTTCTCAGGGCTTTCTATGTATAGTATCATGTCATCTACAAATAGTGAAATTTTTACTTTTTCCTTTCCAATTTGGATGCCTTTTGTATATTTTTCTTGCCTAAGTGCTTGGGCAAGTACTTCTAATGCAATATTTAAAAAGAGTGGTGAAAGTGGGAATCCTTGTGATGTTCCAGATCTTAGAGGGAAAACTTTTAGGATTTCCCTCTCAAATATGATGTTAGCTGTGTGGTTTTCATATATAACCTTTATCTTGTTGAGGAAGTTTCCTTCTATTCCTATATTTTGAAGTGTATTTATCAGGAATGAGTGTTGTATTTTGTTGAATGATTTTTCTACAAAACGATGTATTACATTCATTGATTTTCTTATGTTGAACCAACATTGCATACCCAGGATGAAACCTACTTGGTAATAGTGTATAATTCGTTTGATGGGTTGTTGAATACATTAGGAAGTATTTTCTTGAGGATTTTAGCACCTAGTTTTATTAGAGAGATTTGTCTGTAATTTTCCTCTCTTGTGGCATCTTTGGGTAATGTTGGCATCATAGAATGAGTTAGGCAACGTTCCTTCTACTTCTATTTTCTGGAAGATTTTAAGCAGGATTGGTGTTAGTTCTTTCCAGAATGTTTGGTAGAATTCACCTGTGAAGCTATCTGGTCCTGTGCTCTTCTTAGTTGGGAGGTTTTTGATGACTGATTCTATCTGTTCACTTGTGATTGGTCTGTTAGTTCATCAATTTGTTCTTTCATCAGTGTAGGATGCTTGAGTGTTTCTAGGAATTTGTCCATTTCCACTAAATTATCATACTTTTTGGCACATAATTTTTCAAAGTATACTCTTATGAGACTGTTTATTTCTGTGGGGTCATTGGTGATATCCCCTTCTTTGGTTCTTATTTTGAGTATTTGCATCCTTTCTCTGTTTTTTTTTGTTAGTCTAGCTAAGGGTTTGTCAATTTCATTGATCTTCCGGTTTTTTTTTTCTAGTGCTTTTTTATTTTCTATTACATTTAGTTCTGCTCTAATCTTTGCTATTTACATCTTCCTACTTCCTTTGGGGTTAATTTGTAGTTCTTTCTCTAATTCCTCCAGCTGTGCAGTTAGGTCTTTGATTTTAGCTCTTTCTTCTTTTTGTATGTATGCATTTATGGCTATGAATTTCCCTCCCATTACAGTTTTTGCTGCATCTCATAGGTTTTGATATGTTGTGTTGTCATTTTCATTTGTTTCAAGGTACTTACTGATTTCTTTTGTAATTTCCTCCTTGACCCAGTTTTTGTCTAAGGGTGTGTTGTTTAACTTCCATATTTTTGTGCCTAATCTGGTTCTCTGGCCCTTACTGATTTACAGCTTCATTCCTTTGTGGTCAGAAAAATTACTTTGCATAATTTCAATCTTTCTGACTTCACTGAGAGTTTTTCTGTGTCCTAGCATGTGGTCTATGTTGGAAAATGATCCATGTGCACGTGAGAAAAAGCATATCCTGCTTTATTTGGGTATAGTGTTCTGTATATATCTATTAGGTCCAGATCCTCTAATATATTATTCAAAGTCTTTGTTTCTTTATTGATTCTCTGTTGAGATGTTCTGTCCAATGGTGATAATGATGTTATAAGTCCCCCACTATAATTGTAGAGACATCTATTTTTCCACTCAGCTTTCTCTCTGTTTGCTTCATGTATTTTGAGGCACCCCTGTTAGGTGCATAAATGTTTATGATTGTTTTTTCTTCTTGAAAGATTATCCCTTTAATTAATATATAGTGTCCATTTTTGTCTCTTAAAATAGTTTTGCATTTAAAGGCTATTTTGTCTGATATAAGTATAGCTACTCCCACCATTTTTCATTGTTGTTTGCTTGTAAAATTGTTTTCCAGTCACTCATTTTCAGCCTACTTGAATCCCTGGGTCTAAGGTGGGTTTCTTGTAGACAGCATATATGGATGGGTAATATTTCTTTATACATTCTGCCAATCTATGTCTCTTGACTGGTAAGTTTAATCCATTAACATTCAGTGTTATTACTGTTAAGGAATTACTTACATTAGCCATATATTCCTTGGGTTTTTGTATGTTATATGTTGTTTTTAATTTCTCTTTTTTTTTCCTTACACGATTCTCCAACTCTCTCTCTCTTGTTTTTTTCATTGCAACCGGCAGCACTCTCTTTAGTATTTCTTGAAGGGCAGATTTCTTATTGGCATACTTTCTTAATTTCTGTTTACCTGTGAATATTTTGAATTCTCCATCATTTTTTATGGCCAGCTTTACTGAATAGAGAATTTGGGGCTGGAATTTTTGTCTTTTAGTACCTCAACTATGTCATATCACTTCCCTCTTGCCTCCATGGTTTCAGATGAGAGTTTAGCACTTAATCTTACTGTGCTTCCCTTGTATGTGATGGTTCTCTTTTCTCTTGTTGCTTTCAGTATTATTGCTTTGTCTTGAGCATTGGACAATTTGACAAACATGTGTCTTGGTGTAGGCCTGTTGGGATTTACACTCTTTGGGGTGCACTGTGCTTCCTGGACATGTACATCCCTCTCCTTCAATAGCGTTGGGAAGTTTTCAGCTATTATTTCTTCTAACACTCTTTCTGTTCCCTTTACTTTCTCTTTTCCCTATGGGATACCTCTAATGTGCATCTTTGTGCATTTTTTATTGTTGTTCAGACCCCTAATTCCCTGCTGGATTTTTTCTATCTGCTTATATATCTGTTCTACTATCTGTTTGATTTCAGATGTACCATCTTCCACATCACTAATTCTTTTCTCTGCCTGTTCAAATCTGCTATTATGTGCTTCCAGTATATTTTTTATTTCTTGAATTTTGCCTTTCATTACCATCATATCCATTATATTTTTATGTATGTTTACAATTTCTTCAGGTTGTTCTCCCAGTGTCTTCTTAATAGACTTAATCTCTTCCTTCAGTTCATTAAATGGTTCATGATATTTATTTGGACAGCTCTGATTAGTTGTTCTATGTTCTGCATCACATCCTGGTTTTTAGTTTGTTCATTGGACTGGGCCATGTTTTCCTGTTTCTTATTATGGTGACAATTTTTCTTGATGTTTAGGCATCTCTTTATTTTGATGGGTTTATTCAGTCAATTAGTTTCTCTCTATACCCTGGGGTTTTGTTTAGTTGCTGATTTTGTGTGTGTGGTAAGTTTTCTCTTTGACACTTTGATCCTCTTATTCTATTTCCTTGCTGTTGCCTATATTCCCTTGAAAGAAAAAGATTGGGGTCAGAGAAAGGGTAAGAGGTAAGAAGAGAAAAAGATTAGTAGTAATAATAATAGTAAAAAGGTAGAAAAGGAGCCATATAAGACCTAGGGAAGTGCATAATTAACTCATGTAAGAAGTGCAAAGGAATAAGAATGAAAATGTGGGATACAAATAATGAAATGAAATGCCAATTAGAGAATAATATCTAGACTGAATTAACAGGCCAGGATGATAAGAAGAGAGGGAAAGAGAAAATATAAAAGCCAATAAAAAACTAAGTTAAAAAAGAAAGAAAACAGAGAATAGAGGATATAGAGATAAAAACAAGAAAAATTGAAGACTAAACAAAGAGAATTGGAATGTAAGAACAAAAACAGAAAGCAGAAGATACAAAGCTGAATGTAGGAAAAGAATTAGCATAGGTAGACAAAAATGGTATACAAAAAAAAAAAAAAGGAAACAAAGGGAAGGGGGAAACACAATAAACAAGAAACAAAACAGTAGCATGTTTTCCCTTGGGCTTTTTAATCTCCTTGTCCAGTTCCCTCCAGATCGATGCCCTGAAGCTTCCTGCTCTGTGGGTTCCCAAAACAGCTCACTCAGGCAGCTTCTTGCCCCTTCTCAGCCATTTTTTTTTTGTGAGAGAGCTGGTGAGTACCCACTTAAATCTAAACCATCTAGCTCTATCTCCTTGACTGTATTTAGATACTAGCTTCCTTAAGGATAAACCCAAATAGAGAATTTATCCATTTCCTCCCTTGCTCTTGAGATAATTGGAATATTTGACTTTACATATCACTTTTCTCATCCAGTTTCTTTCTTACATTATTCTTCATTTAGAAAAACCAACTTATAATTATTTCAAGCTTGCTGTTTCATTTCCATTTTGCCATTATGTACATTTTGTCTCAAAAGTGGCAGAATCAATCTCAGAAAGATCTTCTGGTCCAAAGTTCTTATACTGTCAAATTAATTCAGAATGAAGCAATTTCCACAAATGAAACAATCTATCTTTCCATCTTTGACTTCCTCAAGTGAGCCCATGATCTAAACATCAACCCATTAAACCAGCTAAGTTGTAAATAAATGAAAGGAATGAAAGGTCTACAGTAACAAGTCTCTAACATGTAGCTCTAAACAACTTTCCCCATAGAGTTGCAAACAAAAATAGTTTCATTTCTGCTGGAGCCATTATTTGCAACACTTTCAAGTTATGAAGATAAAATTGCATGCTGAGTATGTCATCTTGCCGTTTGCTTCATTTCTAAGCTAAGTCTCATTTCTCTGTTGCTCACCTGTCAAAAACTGCTACTTTTTCTATGGTCCTCTAAAGTCTTTCTTTGTGCATTTCAGCAAATTCTCTTTGTCTCCACACATACCTTCAAATATTGTCCTTAACCACATGGACAATTGATATCACTCTAGCCTTGTGTTCTCAAAATCTTCAGGGATATTCATTTGGCAAATGTGAAACCAGCAGCTCTTCTTTCCTTGTGATAAGGAAATTTCTGCTGATATTTCCTCACTGAGTAACTTTGGGGTCCTGGCAAAGTCCCTAAGCCTTTTAGAGACTCAGTTTTCTCATCTGTAAGATGAAGAAGTTACATTCAGTGGTAGTTAAAATCCCTCACAACTCTACATTTGAATAACCATTTCAAATTTTTCTTCAAAATAAATTTTATAAATTACAGTTACAGCCAATGCATACTTCCCAAACAGGAAATTCACAGGGAATAAGTCTATTAAAAACACACACACAGAATCAAAAGAAACAAACAAAAAACCTAGCACTGCTTCCTTGTACAAATCTGTAAGGCCTGTTTCATTTTGTAGCAAACTTACTTTGACTTTTCTAGATTTATTTAATGAGGTGGAAAGCACAGCCCATATTGAAAGATGTCTTAAAATTGTAATCTCCCTTAAGACACAACTCTTTCCCTTTCATTAAATTTTCCCAAAAAAATTGATTTTTTGATTAAAGTGCCTGAGACAGACTCTATTTTCTTGCATGTTTCTGAATCCAATAATTATGACTATTTTCATCAATGATTTTGAACACCAGGTTAGAAGTTTATAAATTTGTCCATTGCTTTTGAATTCTATATTGATATAGAATTTTATATTTGGCTACAGACAATGTAGAAAATTTCTCATTGCCTGAAGAAATGAGCCAATCTGAGAAAGCACAATTGCTTTGATACAAAGTTATTAATTAACTAATTAACTAAAAATATCCCCAAACTGGAGAATTATAGGTAGGTAGTTTTAAAACATGCTTTACAAGGAAAGATAAGCTGTCACAGAGACTGAGGAAACTACATACAATTTGAAATTCTGGATTGAATACTGGAATACAAAAAATACGTTCGTGGAAATACTAGTGAATTCTGAAAGAAATTTGGAGTTTAGTAAATGGTAATGCACCAAAGTTTGTTTCTTAGTCATGACAAGTTTACCATGATTATGTAAAATGATAATTTTTTGGGAAACTGGGTGCGAGGCATATGGCAACGGTCTGTACTATCTTTACTCATTTTGTAAATTTAAAAGTATTCTAAAATAAAAGTTTATTATAAATGTTTTACTCAAAATCAATTTTTTTCATGATACTTTAATCTCATGCCATGATAGAAGCCTGTGCAGTGACTAAACACTTTGACATTAGATAGTCAATCAAACCTACTTTCAATGATCAATTTTCTAAAATATTGTAGTCTAAAAACAAGGGGGGATATTTCCATAGACAAGCATCAACTTACCCAAATCACTGTATGCCAGTCTGAATAAGGGAAAGAAATACAAACCAATCCTCTATTTCAGATACATTCAACACTGATTTACCAAACTACTACTGGTAAAACTTAAAATTCTTACCCCTTTTCTAATACAACAGTTTTTTATTTACTTAAATAATAAAATCTGTTAGTACTTAAATGAAACTCATTTGTGAAGAATTAAGGTTGCCACTGTTTTCAAATAAATTTTGCAAATTAGTTATGGAATAAATAAATGAACGAAGCTGTCAAAATTGATTAAACTGTATACAGTTTTTAGAATTATCTAAGGAAATGGACAAAACTGTCAAAATTGATGACTACACTAATTAAATTGCATATAAAAATTATCCAAGTATGTAGAAAACCTATCAGATTTAATAAGCAGTTTTAATATTAATATTTAATACCATATTTTAAACATATATAACACATAAATAATTAAATTTTTAAAACATGTTTTACCTTGATTTTCGCTGGTATTTTTGGTAGTGCTTTATCCCAGTAGGAACATGCCAACCAGTGTGATGATGGAATCATATAAGCAATTAAATCCTATCATTTTACCAATTCTTTACATAATGGTGAAAGAGGAAAATTGAAAAATAATTGAGAATTCAACCATTTTCTTTTCAATGGCAAATATAAACAGTTGTAAAAAAGTATAGATGCTTATACTATATGTCAACTTATGGTATTTTCTAGATTCTATTTCCATAATGAAATATACAGTGAACTACATGTTTAGAGGGTGAATTATCAAAGGAATTACATACCAAAATATATTCTGAATAGTAATTTTTTCTCTAGTTAAAAACTTTATAAGTTTAATTAGCATACCCATTGATGAGGAAACAACTTTGGGAATCAAAGGAAAAAAATCTGTGGTAAGTTTTTAGATGTGGTGACACATGTAAAATACATTCACTACATCATTCACTGACAGGCTATTGCATTAAACACATTTATTATTTTTTAAAAGCTTGTAATAATAGTAGGTCTTCAATTTCTTGTGAGCATTAACATTGTAGTTCATATAAATTCACAGGGTAGTTCTTGGTGAAGAGTTTTAAAGACTGGGCAAATTTAAACTATCCTGTATAAAAATCTTTCAAATTGAGATTTATTGGGTTTTGAATGTGTTTGAAAAAATATTAAAATGCAACAAATCCAATTAGTCTGAAGAAATAATGGATGGACCAGGGAAGTTGAAATGGTCCTAGCTAAATTTTAACTAAAATCTTTTGTTTTTCATCTATGAAAGCCTGTAATATCAAATATGCAAAGAAACACAACTTAGGATCAAAGCTCCTAATTGCTTTATGATCAAATGGTTATTAAAGAATTTTTAAAATAATGAAGTATGTTCAAACATAATTCCTTCATTAAGATATTATTAAATGGTATCTATTAAAAACAAAATTTCAGTGTTATTGATAAATAAAATAATTATAAAATGCTTATTTCAACTTTCACTTGCTTTAATTTCTACTTTTATTTTATGTAGTATGCAAAATATAACATCTGTACATATATAAGTCCATACACATACACACATAGATCACATACAATATTAATTTACATCTATTGAAATTTCATTCTTAAATTATCATGGGAGGATGCTTACTGAAATATTTGGATCCTATTATTTAGTACACATGAAATAATTTCAAACTGATGTTTGTATCAGTTTGAAGTTTACATGTAAGTTTATCTCTTACATGTAAAATTCCAAATAGTGATTTTTTTTGAGAGCTCTAGAATGGATGTGAAATCAGCCCATGCAGAACTTTTTGGTGTGCCTGCTATTGTGGCTAACACTCAACTGTCTTAATACCAGACAGTGACTCATTTCTCTTACATTTCTATGGCTTTGACTTTTACAAGTATATGAAAATTACATAGGTCACATTCCCTATTTTGCCTTAAAATCATGACTATTACCTTCAGGTGGACACTTAGTCCTACTCAGCAATAACTCTAAAATTTCCATTCAGTCTTTCCCTTTCTTATGGTACTCTTTCACTACTCTTATTTTTAAAAAATTCATGGATAATTCCCTTCATCTTTATGCTCAATTAGTTGTCTTCCTTCTTGTTTCATGGAGGAAATATAATCAGTCAAAAAAGAGAAATTCTACAAGTTCCCATCACCACAGTGCAGATGTACCAGGGCTCAAATATTCTGCCTTTCTTCCAGTGAAACTGTATGGATCCCAGAAAATCATGTTCTTAAAGCTAATCCATTTCTGTGGATATAAGCCAATTGAAAGTAGGAACTTTTGATTTGGTTACTTCAGTTAAGATATGGCCCAGGGTAGATCTTAATTCTCTTTATCGAGTCCTTTATAATGGGGTGTATATGGAGAGAGAGAGAGGGAGGGAGGGAGGGAGAGAGACAGAGAAAGAGGAAGAAAGTGAATGAGCCATGGAAGCTAGAAGCTGAAAGCTATGACTCCCAGAAAAGAAGGGAAAGACAAGCAGATATCACCATGTGCCTAACCATGTGACAGAGAAGTCCAGGAGCCTCAGCAGACAGTATTCAGGAAGAAAGCATTGCCTTGATGATGCCTTGATTTGTTTTAGGTAGCCTAGCATACTAAAATATCTCATATTACTATGGGAAAAAAATCTGCACTGCTATCTAATAACAACTAGATTGCTACTAGTCTACTCAAGAATATTGTTCTAAGATCTCTCCCTTCTTTTTGATACACTATCACTTTTTTCTTGTGTGTTAGATCAATCCTCTCAACATACAAACATGATGAAATATTTATGATCCTAAAAAATGCTTTCTTTGTATCCATATCCTTTTCTATTTCATTTTTTCTGTCCCCTTTCACAAGAAAATGTTTAGCCTCACTTTCTTTGATCCTCCTTTATTTCTATTTGCATCTACTGCAATTAAACCTTCTCCCACAGCATTCACCTAAAATAGTTCTGTATAAAATTATCAACAACCTCTCCATTGCTAAATCCAATGACACATTCTCAGAACTGATCTTGCTCCAACTAACTGCAGTGGACCACTCCATCTTCTTTGAAACATTTTTTTATTTGACTTCAAAATAAACAAATTTTCCTAGATTTTTCTTCTAAGTCTCGTTTTCCAGATCTTCTTTTTTCCTGACCCTTTATTTTTGGTATAAACCAGACTTTAGTTCTTGATCTTATTTCTTATTTTCACTCACTACCTTGGCCATTTCATCTGGTCTTATTGCATTAAATTTAAATCCAAGTTATACAATGATAATTTCTAAATTTATCTCTCCATCCCAGGCTATAATTCTAAACTTCAGGCTCATATATCCAAAAGCTTACTCAAGTCAAATAAGATATTTTATATTATTGCCTGCCTTGCTCAGTGTAAAGAAGTTTGATGAAGTTAGAGTTTCTTTCATTTAAAAAATTCTCTATAAGGGAAAATTTTAAACTTTCAGTTAGACTGATCATAGAAGAAAAAAATAACCAGACAACCAGCTATTATTTTATGTCATTAAACATCAGATTTAAAGGTAAAGATCAGCCACTTTTATGGTTAGTTGAAGCAATTTAACATGCTGGCATTTCAAATTACAAGGTTCAAAATGTATGTGTGTTTTCAAGCTGGTATCTTCATTTCATATTATTCATGCGAAACAGACTGTTTCTAGTCATATGAAATCAAAAGGCTATTTATGTTGAATAAGGAAGAGAAAATAGGAATGCTTTTTTCCAGTATTTCATTTGAAAAACTTTTGCTAATAGCCTAAGCTTTTCTATATCTATGGCTATGGCTGAAGTATATGGAGCATTTTGAAAAAAAAATCTTGATCCTATGTTACCATGGTAGTAACTGAATTGTCAAAAACCAAGATATCTGACTCTCATGGAAAAGCAAATATGAATAGCAGATGGTCGTGAGGAAGCACATTTTGGATAATTAGTAAGAGAGAACTTTTATGACTTTCTAATTAAGATCTTTTTCTGGATTTTATTGCAAAGTAATACTGTGATTTTATATAACTTGCTTTATTAAAACATACAGAGATGACATTTACAAAGATAATATAGTGATAATAATTAGTACTTCTAATGCACATTTAGAATTCAATTTATGACATTTTATAACCAGGAGGGCAGTTGAGGTCGAATTTCCTGAATTTTATGGGTTTATGGTAAAAGGTTCTACATGGAGTAATAACCAATTGGACTTTGATTTTGGGCAATCCAGGGTAAAATCCTGGCTCCAACACTGACTAAATGAGTTACTTTGGACAACTTGCTTAACCCTTTGATATTTTATTTTGTCACTTCTATAAATGGGGGCAATAATATCAACTTCAGTGAGTTAAGATCATTAAATAAAACAATGTAACTAAAATAGCACACTGATGTACACATTAAGTACACAATAATAGGTATTTTAATTACAAACTAGGAAAAGAATGTATCCTTGAGGAAACAGGTATTTCTTCCTAATGATTTAGATATATTCTCTTCAATGTTTAATCACTATTTTCTTTTTTCACCCTGATTATTAAACAAAATTAAACTCTTAAAAACACTGTTAGTTGAGCATTTATTTAAAGTTTATTTGTTATTTTTTCCCACATCCCTATTTATCCCATGATCAGGTGTCCTCAACTTTGCCTTTCCTGGTGCTATGTCCTTTACCCAGAAAACCTGTGCTTCCAATCCCAACTTATCCAAATTATAGCTGTGCATCCTTTTCTGATGATAGCCTTTCTTTCTTCTCAATCCTTAGACATTTATGGATGGCACTAAAAAATTCAGCACACATTTGTTCTTTTGCCACAATGGAAATTGCACTAGATTTACAGTTGGAATGTGTGGATTCAACGTTAACACTTGTATAGGACAGTCGGGATGAGGGTCCTTCTCTACAAAATGGTGATATATCTGCAAATTGAGAAGTGCTAGTATAAGCATATATTTTATTATGGTTATTACTCCTGTTGTTAATATTTTTATTTCAGGCATCTCCCTTACCTAGTAAACTTCTTAAGAATGGTAACATTGTATGTTAGTTCTGCATCTTTGTTGTCTCGGGGCACTAATAAGTAAGCAATAATAAATATTTAAATGCATTTACGTTCTGATTCCAGAAATTCCTTCTTTTAATATTTTTAATAATTTTATTACACAATTAAGTCTTTAGATTTAAAAATCACAAAATGTATAAATAAAAAAGAAAATAATTTTCTCTGATTTTCCTATGCAGAGATGTGTTATTGATATTTTGATGCATATTAATTTGTCTGTATGTAATACACATATATGCATCCACACATATACTTTTAAAATTAAAAATGGTAATACATCTAATGATCTGTATGCTAAATAATTAATGTTCAACACAAAAGAGACCAGGTTGGAGGCTAAGAATGAAATGATAAGATACTCATTGCCAATTAAGGGGTGTGTGGTAAAACTCCCACAAACAGTTCAGAACTGCTGGAGGCCCCTAGACCCCATCTCATTATATTAATGAGAGCACATTATTAATGAGTCCTGAAACGGCAAATGAAATTTTCAGTTTCACTTCCTGAAATAAGTCAAGTTATATGCATGCTACCAGCATTTCACAATTTAATTATATTTTAAAATCCTATCTTTATGGTATAAATTTGTTAGGCAAGTCAAAGTGACAATAGTATGGTTGGAACTGAGCTCATGGCTAAAGTTTTATAACCAGAAATCCGTTATTCTTTGTAATCTCTAAAATAAATATAACTGCAAAAAATATTGACCCTTTCTATGTAGAGGAATGGTTGCATCTAATTGGGGATAAACCATTGCAGAAGTATTGAGATGAGTAACTAAAAATGTGAATAGTTCATCTTCAGGAACATATACCTGTATCATAGTGGACAGTCAAAAGATTGTTACCATTTAATCATAGAGCTTTATATATATATATATATGATTAGACTCCCTAAGGATTTCTTTGGAATTCATGATGTCACAGTATGTAATTGTATTCAGGTGCAGAAATTCCTACTAGTGCCCTAATCACATATCTGAAGGATATATATCAAATTTTAACCTCAGATCATTGTTGCAGTAGAGAAAAAAAGACAGACTGGTGAATGAGAAGCTATAGCAAGGAGACAGACTGATGGACATTGTTTATAGCAAGGAAAGAGGGCATATACCAGAGATGGCCTTGGCAATTTTTCAATTTCCTACTAATGTAAGGAGTAAGAGAATAGATGAAAAAAATAACAAGGATTTAGACCCTAGACAAGGATAGAAAACATACTTAATTTGTCATATGCATAAATATTTCTCAAATGAATATACATTCCTAATTTTTTTCACTATATTTTAATTAAATCTTATCCTAGCACCCAACTTAACTTTGGAAAAGAAAATACAAAAATATTCGTTAATAAATTAAAGCATGAATGAATTAGTGAGTATTTAAATTTTCACAACAGAAGAACATGCCTCTGTGATTCCTGGATATTATTTTAAAATATTGAAATGAAAAGAGACATTGGAAAAGAAATTGATTGACATGTGGTATATATAATTTCTGTGAAATTGCAGAGTAAGCATAACTAGATCATTCTTAAGATTTCAAGTTTCTTCTACTATTAAAAAATTCTAGCATGAAAAATTTAATGAATTTAACTCCCACCAAATTTTACTTTCTTTTTTAAGTAAAGCAATTACGTTATAAAACATGCTCTCAATGATAAGAGTAATATCTTATATTAGAAAATGCATTGGATGTGAAGTTAAGACAGTGCTTCTTTTCAAAAATCAGTGCCATCATCATGAACAAATAATTTCATTGCCATAGACTATAAAATGAAAGAAGGGAATAGGAAAGGTCAATGTATTATTTCTTATTACAGCCGTGTAAGTTGGTATTATGAGAGGCAGTAGTAGTTAACAGTGTAGGCTCTAATGCTAGACAGCTCAATTCCACCAATAAGTGCCAATAAATGGCAAGGGAAAGAAAAGTCAAGATTGCCTCGCTCAAACACCTATGCCAGTCTCACTTAAGCCTTCTGTGACCTTAAAAAACGATGCCTCTGAGAACTAAACAACATTGGAAAAACAACAAATATATCTAACCCTTTAAACTGTTGAGATTTCAATTTATCAGCAACACCAATATTGTGTATATTCTTTCCCAAACATTGCATTGTGTATGGGATTCTGGATTTTTTTTTCACTTTTGATTGCTGCATGATACTGGAATGTCATCTATGAATAATGAATATTTCCAGTAAGAGATATGTTTTTATCACATCAATTCAATTTAGCATTATCAGAGAAAGTCAGATCAAGGGTATTATTCAATAATGTGAAACACATGTAGCTTAGAGACATACAAACATAAGTTGCTTTTGGGTGATTTACAGGAATTGTAGAGAAATCAATGTTTAACAACAGATAAAGCATAAAGCAAGTTTGGCAGTAAGAGAATAATAAAGAAAAATATGCTACCACCTTAAAATAATAAAAAGTGATTTGTTTAATGATACCTTAGAGATAAAAATTTAGGGAATTAATCATTTTTCTCTAGTGGACTTGAATTCTTAAGACATTTATGTGAAAAGATAGATCTTACTGGTCTAGAAATACAAAATATTACTTAGGCTCAAACTGCATCAAATACTTCCAGGTATATTGGTATCATCTTGGAAGGACCTTTACACAAAATTCCTATAAGCATCTTGATACCAGCTAATTCCAACACACCTCGTGTCCTTGTCAACTTTCACTTCCTTCAGATGCTAAACCAGTTTAATAGTAAATTCTCTATGAAATAGTACCCTTGATTTTTTCTGATTCCGATTCATACTCCCATTCCTGTATGCCCTGCCAAATCCTTTCTCTTTGATTCATTAACTAGCTCCGATATAAATTAACTACAGTGAATACTCTTTTTGTTCACTCTCTCTTTTTCTTATTCCTGTTGTCCCTTTAACTACATGCTCATGGTCTTCTAGACATCCTACATTCTTGGCAGGAATGGAGCCATCAATTATCTAAATACTGAATTTTTATTGAGATAGTTGCCATTCCAAATTATGAATCACTCCTTCTTGAATTGAAGCACTGCTGAGTTTGGATCATCTGGCAATACTTTCATCCTTCTTTGCTGTGATCATTCTGGTTATTCACCGAAGAGCTAATCACTGGCTCCGTGGCTGTCCTTAGTTCCACCATTGTTCTGGGTGATAATATCTTTGGAAATGAATTTAATGTACATATTTTACAATTGCTTCTCATCCTCAATCCTTAATAGCCACAACCTAGAACTTTATCAGTATCAAGAAATTTCTCATGATTAAAACTTTATATTACAAAATCCCAGGCTGTGTGGAAGACGATTTGGTGATTACTCAGGAAACTACATATAGAACTGTATTATTAACAGGCAATCCTGCTACTGATATTGCACACTGATGTTCATAGTGGCATTATTCACAATTGCTTAAAGATGGAAACAATCTAAGTTTCCATCAACTGATGAGTGGAGAAACAAGATGTGGTATATTCATCCCATGGAATATTATTCAGCTGTAAGAAGAAATCAACTGGGGAAGCACATGACAACATGGAGGAACCTTGAGGATATTATGTTGAATGAAATAAGCCAGACACAAAAGGACAGATGTTGTATGGTCCCAGGGATATGGACTAAATACAATGAGTAGACTTATGGAGTTGAACTATGAAGTATAGGTTGATGGGAGATGGAATGTGGATGAGAAAGGGTAGATGATGCTGGATGTATGTAGGTCAAATGTAAATAGTGGTAATGGTTAGACTTGATGGTAACACATTATAATTTATGTAACAAACACTGTTGATTTATGGATATGATTGTGGCTAAAAGGAGCAGTCTAGGGAGAGTGTTAGTTGGAGGACAGCTGGAGGAAAAGGTAGGGAATGTATAACAATGATTTTGGCTGTAGATGAGTATTGCAGTTAATATAAATACATAAATGTTCTTCTACTACAAGATATTAAAATGTGGTAATACATGGGAAAATTATAACTAATGTAATTTATAAACTATAGGTAACATCATTGTAATATTTTTGTAGCAAAAGCAAAGTTGGAACTATGTTAATTCTATAGGTCAGAAAGATTATGATATTTGGCTTTGTGACATACAAATACGATTAAATATTTTTTCTCTTCTTAATTTTTTTCATTAATAAGGAGACCTTGGCCATGTCATTTAACTAATCTTTGCTCATCTGTGTGTCTTTCTGAACACTAGCGGAACCATTGAGGTAAAATATTAGTTAGTGTTAGATGGGATCAAAGGGCCTGGACAGAACTTTTTAGGAGTAATGCTTCCATAACTTCTTGAGTTGCCTTTTTCTGTTATTTTATTGTTTGTAATTTGAAATAAATTTATTTAAAAAGAGAGAGATAGAGAATTGCATTTTCTGATCTTGTATTTTTCTAGCCCTCAGTCTCTTACTTTAAATACATCTACATGTTTAAACTCATAGAGATTTTCAGTTTCTGGACTAGTCTATTTTCTAGCAATCCATTAGCTCTGTTCTAGCTTTCCTTCTTTTCACATCTAACCAGGCCTCCAGGCATGTCAATTATTGCTGCTGATACTTTTGCTTTATTTTCTTGTCTGCAAGTATCTCTTAAACTTGTTACCTTGGCTCAATTAAATTAGGTAAAAAAATCAAAAGATTAGAAAAATTATTTAGTCACATTTTTAACTTGTATAACATTTATGGCATTTCTCAGTATGCAGCTTTAAGATATGCATTCTGAAAAATTCTATAAATACTGTAAATCTAATCCAAGTCAAATACACACAGATAATTGAATTTTATAATGTTTTCTGAGAATTGAAGAGGTGAATGAAAGTATATAGACATGTGCCCATAATTTATTAAGTGGCTAATAAACTATCATTATTTATAGACCAGAATATTTAGGGACTCATCCTTTGCTTCATAATGTAAATAACCAAGCTCACATTGTTTGAAAGGGAATTTAAAAAGAGGGAAGCAATATCTCCCATGGAGGAGAACTAAGGATAATATTAGGCTGGCAAAATTCAAGAAAAAATGAGAGATTATATGTATAAAACACCGAAAAATTAAAGGAACCCCAGAGGAAGTCTGAGGAAAGGAAATCAATATAATTCTTCTGAAATAAAAGAGAAGGAAAATGCTTGCAAAGGGAGAGAAATATGGGAGGTGGATCAGAGAAATTTCTTGTGTGAAGACCTCTGTATTGACCTAAAAAAGAGTCTAATTAGTCCCTGGTGAGAGACAGAGTAGGAAATATGTTTGAAATAGGTTAGTTGGGAAAGAAGAGGAAAAGTCCAATGGGATTTTCAACATGTTCCTTGAGACTAACAAAATGTAAAGGTAGAATTAATACACTTATTAGTTGTGTTGTGTGTGAATGTGAGAGAAGATTTTGCTTGTTTGTTTTTGTTGCTGTTTGTTTTTTAGTAACTACTTGCCTCAGTTTGCTAGGGTTGTTAAAACAAATACCACAAACTTGTTGACTTAAATGACAAAAACATATTTTCTCATAATTTTGGAGGCTAGAAATTCAACATCAAGGTACTGGAAGGGCTTGCTTTATCCTGGAGCCTGTTGCATTCCAGCAATCCTCCATCACATGGTGCTTTTCTCCTTTTGTGTGTTCATCTGATTTCCACTGACTTCTGTCTTCTACTTCCTTTGGCTTCCTCTGATTGCTGGCTTGCTTCTATCAAATGACTGCCTCTAAATTTTTTCTACCTTATTAGAACTCCAATTACATGACTTATGGCCTGTACTGATTCAATCTGGTCTCATTTTAAAAAAACATTCAGAGATCATATTCACAAATACCTTACTAAAAATGACACCTTCAAAGATTCTATTTACAAATGGTTCACACACACAGGTCCAAGGGTTAGGACTTGAACATGTCTTTTATTGGGGGCATGATTCAATTCCAGATACTACCAATTCCTTTGCCTTTTATGTTTTGTGTCCATTTCCCTCTTTTCACCATTGTTGCAGTTCATAGGTTGTTACACATTGTTTCCTAGTAAACACAGCTTCATGGAGGTAGATTTTGTTTGTTTGGGTTTTTCTTTTCACCTTGAGGAATAGTATATCTACTTCAATTTTGTTTTTCATCTGAAAATACTTAAAAAATAATGTCCTGTGATGACATTTTATATTTCTATGTACAGAAAATGTAGTTTAGCACCTTATTTTAACATATGAATGTCTATCTCATTGCGTTTGATTTATTATTTCATGTATTAGTCAGGCAAATGGATGCTGATGCAAAGTACCAGAAATCTGTTGGCTTTTATAAAGGGTATTTACTTGGGGTAGAAGCTTACAGTTATAAGGCCCAAAAGAGTCCAACTCAACTAAAGAGTCAAGGTACCATAAGAGGTACTTCTTCACCAAAATCTGTTGTTATGTGTTGAAGCAAGATGGCAGGTGATGTCTGTGAGGGTTCAGCTTTCCTCTTTCCTCTTAAGGCTCCATCCCCCTTAACTCCTTCCCCTGGATCCCCACACCCCAACTGTAGACTGGAGGGCTCCTTTTTTTTCTGGGTTCAGCTGCTCTGGTCTCTTCACAAAGTCAGCTGTAAATTATCAGGCAAATGACTCATCTCTCTTCCCTGGGCCGCAGTTTCAAAGCTGACAAGTTCTTTCCTCTTCTGTGTCTATGGAGCTCTCACTATTCCTCTGTGTTCTTCTGTGTATCTACTTCTGTGGGAGGCAGGGACTCAAACTGAGTCACCCTATTGACACGGTTGAATCAAAGCTCTAATCTTGATTTATTCATGTAAACATAAAGCCTTTGAATTTAAATCAATTAAAGAATATCATGTCCAGAGGAACAGACAAGTTTACTAACATAATCAATATCTCTTTTTGGAATTCTTAAATAATATCAAACTGCCACATTTTACATGATAATATCTGTTCAGGGAATATAGCTCTTACTTCCTAAAAGTAAATGCACTTTTGCTTTTTAATTTTCATTATTTTTCTCCAGATTCAAGTACTTTCTCTCAATTGCATTGACTTAAATAGAACATCTGCTTCCTATGACCATAAGAATTTTCAAAGATCTCTCCTACTTTTAAATGTTTATAATTTTCTGTTTCCTTTACAATTGTGCCATATTTTTCTTAAGTAGTAATGA
>PVKH010009525.1:0-18768 GCA_004027955.1 Chaetophractus vellerosus
AAACATACAATTTTCCAAATATTTTCAAAGAGTTTACAGCCCAAGTTGAAACCCCTGGTGAAAAGAACACGGTAGCTTTGTAGATGTCACAGGTCAGACCAGACATTTGCATGAATACACGGCAAACGATCAGGGACCCAGATATCTGTGTTGGCAGCTGAGATGGTTCAAAGGGATGGCAATAAAGTCACCAGCCTTGAGTTCCTGTTACCTCGAAGAAAAGCTACCAGGAAGGAGCTCTTAAAAATCACTCTTCCCCAAAAAGCTATTTGAAACAAGCCTTCTGTCTTGATGTTAAGGAATGTGTACATCAGTTCTTTTCATTTTGTCCCTGTGACTTTCCTCTTTTAAATCATACAATATCTTCAAGCAGCCCGTGTGTCTTTCAACTACAATTTTAAGATCTCCAGTTTAAAAAAACTAACAGCAGATAACATTTCCAAAGTTTTGTGTTCTAAGTTCTATGTAAAAATTAAAAACATATAGTGCGATCAAAATACTCATGAACAATCCCTTCATATTTGATGAAGAACAGTGCTGTGTACTTGATTTTGTTTATATAACCTACAAATATTTTTTAGTCATTTTTATATTGGTCAATGTTTCTCTCTGGCCATCAACTAATTACTTATTTTTTCCCCAGGAGTTAAAAAAGTCATTATCACCTATATGGGCATTTTTATAAATGGTCAGAAAACACTTACACTTATCCATACATTCCTTTTATGTATTTCCAAGTGGATATAAGCATTTAAAGCTTGATTCATGCAGTGCTCACTCTCTTGAGTGGAATTTCTTGGAGGGAATTTCCTATACTATTTAATATGCATTCTCTCTTTACTTTCTCAATGTTTTTATCATTTAATTTTCTCTTTCCTTTCTCAAAGAATTTATCATATATTTATGATAAACATTATAATATAAAATAGTAAAAGCTTTCTGTTTAATAAAAATTTTGAACACTAACCCATAAAAAATGGTATGGTCCTTCTCAACTTTGATTTGTCAAATTATAGGGAAACTAGTCCAGTTAATACAGCAGTTTGCTTCTTGTGAAATTAAAGGAAACCTCTATGGTCTAGGAATCAACTGTTGAACAAGCAAGTTAATATAGTGGAAAGAGCATAGGGGTCAGATTTACTGGATTCAATTAAATCTGCCTTTTCCTACACAGGCAACCTGAAGCCAAATTCATTATCTTGTTCTGAGGCTCAGTTTCTACATTTTAATAATGATGATAATAATATTATCAATTTCCATAGGATTATTGGGAGGTTGAATATGATGCCACATTAAAAAATTTTGTAAATGAGAAAGTGTCATACAAATATTGCTCATGTTGCTTTATCTCTTTTTTCATGAATAGTTTGGAGAATAAAACAATGCAATGACCGAATGAATACATTCAACATGGCTTCTTCCTATGAGTTGTATATACAGCATTAACGGAGAGCAAATTAGAAATAGAAACTAAGGAATAGATAGAAATAAGGATTACTCTTGAAAATAATTACAATAGTCTTTCCTTCTTGTATGTGGCCAGTAGAAGGCCCAGGGATTTAGATAAAGCTATATATTTGGGTTTTGTCCGGTTGTAAGTTTCAAGAAGGGGATTGGGTAGGAGTAGTGTTGGGGCTTGATTCATGTTCCTCTCAAAAGGCACATTCAGACTCCAGTCCCAGGACCAGTGGGTGTGAACCTATTGGTGAATAGGACCTTTGAAGATGTCATTATTTAAAGTACACCCAAACTGAGTGAGGGTGGATTAAGACCCTCAAGGATCACCTGCAGCTAGCCCCAGAATGCCACAGGCTTCAGGGAGAAAGCATTGCCTTGCCGATGCTTTAATTTTGGTTTTCTCCTAGCTCAAAACTGTGAGCCAATGAATTCTCATTGTTTAAGCCAACCCATTGTGTGGAATTTGTTTTAGCAGATGGGAAACTAAAACAGGGATGGAGGTGCTTTTAAAAAAAAAAAAAAACCAATAACAACAACAACAAAAACTTTAGACTATATTTTAATAAATAAAGTGACCAGGTCCTCTTACCTAAGTTACATATCACTGGTCTTCATTTCTCCACTTCCTCTACCATCTTATTTCCCCCACAAGTGGAATGTCTATTGTAGTAAGTGCTGTAGATCTGAACAAGAGAGCTATTTGACTTAGAGAATAAAGCATACATAATCTCATCCATTTTGTTACCTACATGAGAGCAATACTTCCTGAACAATTCTTCCATACATGGGGGACATCATATTTGTGATTCCTCATTTTATACATATCAGGTCATCACCCATGTTGTTAACTCTCTAACCTCGCTCATGCAGCTTTATCACATGGTAGGCATCATTGGCTGACTTGTGGCTTAACCCAGGAGCCTGATTTGAGCATTTGATAATGTTGATCATATCATTCCTTCATTGGCTCCTCTGGACTTGCCTCTTAATTATTCATATTCCCGCTCAGAATCAGTGTCTCTTTGCAGACAGACTAAATTTTCATCATCTCCCATGGTTTTCACCGGCACTTATACAATTACAACATCCAAATCCTTATCTCCTGAGCTCTTCGTCCTATATTTCCACTGTCCCATAGTCACCTACAAATCAAACATTATGCTAAAATTCAAACCTCATTATCTTTATATGTATGTATACACATTTACTTGAGAAGTTGTGAACTTAGAAAACAATCATGTGTAATATGCAGAATTCCCATACAACACCTCTCCAGCATCACCTTACATTGTGGAACTTTTGTTACAGATTATGAGAGAACATCATCAGACTATTACCACTAACTATGGTCTATAGTGTATATTTGGTACGTTTTTTTTCATTACCCTTTCCTATTATTATTAATACAGTAGTGTCTTTGACATTGATGCGAGAATATTATAATCTTGCTGTTAACTATAGCCCATAAGTTACATTAATTGTATTTTTTTCTATGCATTTCCATATTCTTACCACCAATAGTGATGCACATTTGTTCTAGTTCATAGAAGAACATTCTTGTATTTGTGCTATTAACGACAATCCTCATCCACCTCTGGGTTCACTATGTTGTTCAGTCCCTAGATTATTCCCTAGCTTTCTTTCAATTGACATTTACATCCCTAGACTACTCCTTTCAGTCACAATCCCATTTATAAACGAGCTGTCTTAGTTATCTTCACTATAATGGGTTACCATTGATTCTATCCATTTCCACACTTTTACAGTGAAACTAATTAAAAATTCTACATACATTAAGCATCAGCACCCGTTCTCAGTCCTCATCCTATCTCCTAGTAACCTATACTCTAGAATAGTTAAAACCCAGGTGTTTATTTTTTGTATTTAGTTCATATTAGTGAGACCATACAATATTTGTGTTTGTGTCTGGCTTCTTTCACTCAGCATAATGTCTTCAAGGTTCATCCATGTAGTCAAATGTGTCCCAATTTCATTTCTTCTTATAGCAGCATAGTATTCCATCGTATGTATATACCACATTTTGCTTCTCCATTCATCAGTTGATGGACACGGGTTGTTTCCCATTTTGACAATTGTGAATAATGCCACTATGAACATTGGTGTGCAAATGTCTGTTCACATCACATCACTGTTTACAGTTCTTCTTGATATAATCCTGGTAGAGAGATTGCTAGATCATGTGACAGTTCTATATTTAGCTTCCTGAGGAACCGCCAAACTGTCTTCCGCAGAGGCTGCACCATTTTACATTCCCACCAACAGTGAAGGAGTGTTCCTATTTTTCCACATCCTCTCCAGCACTTATTGTTTTCTGTTTTTTAATAATGGTTGAACCTCATTATCTTAAAAAAAAAAACTTGCCATTTCTCCTATGATTCTTATTTCTGTTAGTTATATCACTTTCCACTCAGCAGCCTGGTAAGGCAGAAATTTCAGGGAAGTCTTTGACTCTTCTCTAATCCTTCTCTCTCCATGACAAGCCAGTCTCAGATTTTGTCAATTGCACTTTTGAAATATCCCTAATCCATCCATTCTTTTCACCTCCACTGTCCATTTCTATTATAAGTCCTCATTAGCCTCTTATTGGCTTATATCTTCCTCCTTCCATTCATCTTCCACACATACACCAAAATGATCTAAAACAAAACCCACTGCCATTTTTTCCGGCTTAAAACAAAACAAAACAAAACAAAACAAATACAATGCCTCCCACTTGTCTGAAAGATAAAGACTATATCCATTAGTAATTTATTTTCAGCTTTTCTGTCCAGATTCATGTCTTTAGGAATTTACATATTTTCTTTATGCCATATGATTGCCTTTTTCTTCTTACCCTTCCAGAGTTTGTTCAAATGAATCTCTTTCTAATTCTCCCTAGCCAGAGTGAATTACTTTTTCCTCTCTGCTCTCTCACCATTTTGAACAAACCTCAGTAATAGTTAAAGTGACCATATTTTCTAAAGCAAAAATGGGAACATATTATAACTATGAGTGTGCTTATTGGGACAACGTGATGAAATATTTGAAGAGGGTACTGTCCCAAGAATCCAGTCAGAATGGTCACTGTAAAGATGACATGGATCATGTTCAAATGAAGAGAAATGCCATTTATTGTTTTTATTTTCATGTTTTTCTCTCTCACTCGACTGCACACTCCTCTTTGATGACAGTGAGTAAGACTTCTTCAGGGTTGTAATTTCCCCAGGGTCCTTCACAGGATCTGGCACATTATAGATGCTCAATAAATGTTTGTTAAGAAATGAACGGTGAGTAAATGAGTGAAAAGCATGGACACATTGTTTCAGTTGCTAATTTCATGGCTTGAGTTTGTATGTGCTCCATTTCGTTGGACTTGGGAACCAAATGAAATTCTTCTTCATAAACTAAACCTCTAACACTGGCCAGTTGCCATCAAACTTGCAACAATTTCTCCTTTCTCCCCAATCTTAGCTGGTAGTTTTGTTCTCTTGTTAATATAAGTGGAAAGAGCAGAAAATGGAGAAGAAAACTTCTCCACTCTTCCATTCATCATATCTATCAACTTACTTATATTTGTGGGTTACTTATATTTTAACTCCCTTCCTGTTGAAAGGAACTTTAAAAAAAAATTTATTTTTTATTTTTAAAGAAGCTTTAGATTACATAAATGTTACATCAAAAATATAGGGGAGGGACCAGATGTGGCTCAAGCTCTTGAGCACCTTCTTCCCAGATGGGAGATCCTGGGTTCGGTCCCCAGTGCCTCCTAAAAACAAACAACAATAGCAACAACAACAAAAGCAAACAAAAAAACCCACAAGGAAACAAGTGAAAAAACCGACTCAGGGAAGCTGATGTGACTTGGTGGTTTAGAACTGGCTTCCCACACGTGAGGTCCTAGGTTCAATCCTCGGCTTTGGTACCTCAAAAAAAAAAAAAAAATATATATATATATATATGGGATTCCCACATACCCCATCTTCTCCCCCTCCCACATGTTCCCACATTAACAACATCTTTCATCGGTGTGGTACGTTTGTTACAATTGATGAACACATATTGAAGCATTGTACTAGCCAAGCACTATAGTTTACATTAGAGTTTACACTTTGCCCCACACAATTTTACAGGTTTTGACAAACTTTACATGCACTCTTCAGTTCCTTTGAGACATTAGGAGCCATCCCCTCTTGGCTACTCAAGAGCAACAGTCCTGCAAGTGACCCTTCTCTCATCCATGTCACAAATTGTTCTCTTTCTACTGGATAATTCCCACTACCATATAAGCATGCTAAAATACCCCAACTTAAAAAAACTCATTTGTTCCATGACCCCTAAGAAATATCACCCTGTTTTTCATTCTCCTTTTTCAGAACTTATTCAAATAAGTGTCTCTACTCAAGACCTCGATTTTCTCTGCTTCATTTTTAAAAATTTCATTCTAATCAGTTTTTCATCTCTAGAAATCCACTGAAACCTTTGCTGTCAACCTCGTTTGACTTCCTTGCTGCCATTTCAAAGCCATTTTGGTTCTCATCTTACCCTAGCGACATCATCCAAAAAAGATAATCTGTTTTTGAAACACTTTCCTCACTTGGACTTGAATATACCATTCTCTCTTGATTGTCCTGCTTTCCTTCCCAAGATACTTTGCTGGTCTGTCTTATCCTCCAGATCCCAAACCTGGGATGCCCTAAGCCTCAGGCCTCCACCTCATCTGTGACTACACTTGGTCCTTAGATGATCCCGTCTATTCCCATGGCAATAAATTCCATCTGTAAACTGATCAATCCAAAATTTATATCTCTGGTCCAAACCTTATTCCTGACTTCCAGACACTTTTGAGCATTTGCCTACTTGATATTTCACTTGGATATCATTTGGTGTTTTCCATGCTCAAACTTGAGCTCTCCTCTCCATTGCTATCAAATCTAGTCTACATTTAGTCTTTCTATTTCAGACAACTCCAATCTACCAGTGCTCGGGCCAAAAACCCGCAGAAGCAGTTTTGACTTGTTTTGTTCACAACTCACATCAGATGAGATGACCTCTCACCCCTTCACTGCGACTTTCCTAATCCAAGCCAATTGTTCTCACATTTACACCATCCTAACTCATCTCTCAGCTTCAACCTTTGTCCTTGGTCTTTTCTCAACATAACAGCCAGAGTGATCTTTCAAGTGAGATCTGGCCATTCCTCTGTTCAAAACCCTCCAGTGTCTCCTCATCTCACTCAGAGCTAATCTTCAGGTCCTTATCTTCATCCCAGAAGTCCTTTTTGGTCCTGCTTCTCTGACCCTCAGACCACGATCATCTCCTACCATCCTTCCCTCACTTGCTCAGTTCTCACAGCACCGGCCACCTTGCTATCTTAAATACAATGAGTACATTGTAGTATCAGAGGCTTTTTACTTCCTTTCTTTGTCTAGATACATTTTTCCTCATGTCCTGATTCCTTATTCCTTCACTTTCTTCAGGTCTCTGCTCAGATATCAATTTATATGATAACCTCATGTAAATAATGCCCCTTATCACTCTATATCTCCTTATCTTACTTTCCAGCATGTATTACCTTAGAAACATGTATTTAAGTCCAACTTACAGCATTATAATGCAAGCTCCAGTGAGGGTTGGGACTTTATCTGTTTTTATTAGTTGAGAGTTTTCTTGAACCTAGATAAGTGGCAGGTATCTACTAGGAACAATAACTATGTGCTGAATAAATAAAACAGGTGGTATTGTTCATATAGAGCTAAATAAGAGAGATGAAATCACTTAGGTAAATCATCACAATTTCTGATAAAACTTCTCAAAATGACTGATGGTTGCCCATTATTTCAATAATCTTAAGAGCACAGCACATGGCATTTCACCTCAAATTTTGTTTAGAAATAAACATTAATAGTAATTTAATTTTTAGCAAAGGCTGTGGCTCTACAGGGATAATTAAGCACCTGAAAAAGAGAAGAGGATTAAAATGAGTCAGACTGGAAAACCAAGAGGAACTTAATGACTAAATCGATTTCACTTTTTGATCTTGGCCTCTGATCAACACGGTCCTGCCAGTTGACCCTGCAGAGATCATTAGGACAGCGTTGGCTTTTGCTCCCTGTTTCATAAACGCTTGTGATAGTCGTGCACAGACTGAGAGGTCATTAGTTTATAGCTGAAAATTGGTTCTTATTCCAATTAGAGTGGAGATTGACTGCACCAGTGGTTTTTCAACCATTTTTTGCCCTATAGCAAGATACCCCTCAGGTAGCATTTGCCTACATACTCATGTCCCTCACTTGAGCTGGCTGCATAGATGATATAGTCTGTGAGTTCTGTGCAATTCACAAGGCACTTGCTAAATGCCCATGCCCAAGACCATTTTCTCTCATCTATCTGCATACTCAAAATATGAGGCTGGGAACTGTTTCTCTAGATGAACCTTTTCTTTTTTTCAGTCAAGGTTTACAGAGAGAAAGTGACTCAACCAAGATTACAAAGCTAGGAAATTAGAGATCTAGGAAGTCAAAGTTATAGTGTATCTAAGAGAGAGTAAGACATATAACTGGCCTAGGCATATTCTTTTCTTTCATAGAGATCATCCCTATGCTTTGGCCAAACCAGTGCCCTCCTGTGTTGATTGTTGGACTTCCGATGCTCATTATATTGGGAATTTGTTGCACCACCCATTACTTCCTGGAATATGGGTTCAAAGCTGCTGAGAGTAGTCGTGTTATTGTTAAAACTAACATTCTCCAAATACCAGAGATCATGCTGGGATTTAACCCACTTGAGAATAATCATAGAGCTCTTTTGTAGCTGGGAATTTTGTCCTTCAGTCTTTCTTTTTGTTTCTTGCAACAACATATACTTCAAGCTTTGCAAGATCATTTGGCGATCTCAGGTCTATTTCTTCTTATAGGTAGAGGTGGCTACTCATGTGATGTGATTCTAGGAGCAGGTCATAAATTCTTTCTACCTTCACTGTAAATATCTCTTTAATTGACCTTCAGTGGTACCTGAAATTCTCACTTTAGAGTCACTCCTTTGTGTTATTAAATATATCTCTAAATGATCCCCATAAATTGACTACAAGATGAGAACAGAAGTCACATAATTAGACATTAGTTCCAAAGAAGTGTCTTATGGACAAATTTAGGGACACCTAGACTAGCAGTAAGCCCTGAAGAAATGGGGTTGCCATCTGTTCTAGGCTTTTTTTGCTTCTTACCTCTACATGCAGTCTGTCTGGCTTTATCCTCTGTCATGACCTTAGTCATTTCTGATATGCTGATGACTCCTCATCTATATCTCCATTTAGACCTCTCTTCTGAAACCAAGAACCTACAAATTTAACTGGTAATTAGACATCTCTATGTCAAATGCATCATAAACTCAACAAGGCGCAACTGAGTTCCACCCCTTGATGAAGCAATCAGACATTCAAATTATCATAATATGTCAATAGTTAGAAAAGGGGACATTCTTTTAAAATAATAGTATCCTATGAAATATGGAAAGCAGGAGGAAGAAAATATTTGAGGATCTTGCAGAAAAAAAAAACCACAGACTGAGACTTTAAAATAAGTTTTAAAAATTTATATTAATTAAATTGCAGGAGGGAAGAATGAAAGCACCTGCATGTAAGAGCTAGATGATCATCACAACAAAGTTTCTTGACATATTAAAAAAAGTATAGGTTTTCCTTTATACATGAAAACAATATAATATCCCTCTAAGAATTACCTTGCAATTGCAGCTCCCATCAGGAAGGCCTTTGACATTGTCCTGCTCTCTTTGGGCAGCCTGGTTCCTAGACTTGGTAACCTTGACTCCCAGCTTTGTCTCTCCAGCCCTCAGGGTGTTAGTAAGATCTTGAAGTTGCTAATTTCTAGGTTGACTCATTCTATGGGGTTTTAACTTTTTTCAAAATATTTGCAACACGTTTCTCATATCAATTGTCTTCTATTGGACTAATTAGGGTGGGCTCTGTTGTCCTGACCAGGCCCCTGCAAAAAGATTGTTAGACAAAGAAGAAAACAACCAAAAAACATACTGAGAGAAATATAATGCACACTAGAAAGTAGAGCCACAAAGCAGAAGGAAACTTTATATTTTAAAATTAGCTGAAAGAAATTGAGAATATAATGGAAGCCACATCAGAACTGCATAGATTGGGATAGAAAGCTCATAAATGAGATGAATTAGACAACTGGAGGATATGAAAATACAAGGATTTAGAAAACAAAAGGAAAAGACAAAACAGGACAACAAAACAAAGGCTGAATCATTTATGAGCCAAAGAAAACCATATAGGCATCACATTTTTTCCCGTTTTTTTCCTTTATGAGAGAAGTTGTGTGTTTATAAAACAATATACACAAAACACGGGATTCCCATATACCACCCCACCACCAACACCTTGCATTGGTGTGGAACATTTGTTACAATTGATGGTAGCATATTTTTATAACTACTATTAATGAAAGTCCATGGTTTAACTTAGGGTTTACTGTGCAGTGTAGATCCATGGATTTTTTTTTTAATTTTGTTCTGTTATCATCTATACAGTCTAACATTTCCCCAGTTTAATCATATTTAAGATATATATTTCAGTGCTATTAATTGCATTCACAATGTTGTGCTACCATCACCACCCTCCATTACCAAAACATTTCCATCTTTCCAAATAGGAACTCTGTACATTTTAAGCCTTAACTTCCCATTCCCTATCCCCACCCTGTTCCCTGGTAACCTATTTTCTAGATTCTGACTCTATATGAGTTTGCTTATTTTAATTCTTTCAAATTAGTAAACTCATACAATAGTTGTCCTTTTGTGTCTGGCTTATTTTACTCAGCATGATGTTTTCAGGGTTCATCCATGTTGTTGCATGTATCAGGACTTCATTTCTTTTTATGGCTGAATAATAATCCATTGTGTGTATTATATCACATTTTATTTATCCATTCTTTGGTAGATGGACTCTTGGGTTGCTTCTATCTTTTGGCAATTGTGAATAATGCCACTATGAACACTGGTGTGCAAATATTTTTTTTGAGTCCCTGCTTTGAATTCTTTTGGCTTTATACCTGGTAGTGGGATTGCCAGGTCATATGGTAGTTCAATACTTAGCTTTCTGAGGAACGGCTAAACTGTCTTCCATAGCAGCTGCACCATTTTACATTGCCAGCAGTAATGAATGATTGTTCCTCTTTCTCCACATCCTCTCCAACATTTTTATTTTATTTTTTTAAAATAGCAGCCATTCTGGGCACCGGCTGTAGCCCAGTTGGTAGGGCACCGGTTCACCACATAGGAGGCCCTGGGTTCGGTTCCCGGGGCCTCCTCGAGCAGGCAGACCGCCTTGAGAAGGCAAGCCGCTGTGGGCAGGGCAAAGCCGCCGCAGTCAGGGCAAGCCCCCGCAAGCAGGGCAAAGCAGGCAGGCCGCTGCGCGGTGAGCTGACTCGGCAGGTCGCCGCACGGGGCAGGGCGGGGGGGGACAAGCAGACACGGAGGAACACAAGAATGAATGCAGCAAGAACAAGCAGAAAGCGGGGGGATATATAATAAAAAAAAATAGCAGCCATTCTAATGAATGTATGGTATGAAATGGTATCTCATTGTGGTTTTGATTTGCATTTCCTTGCTGGCTAATGATGTTGAACATCTTTTCATGTACTTTCTGGTCATTTGTATATCTTCTTTAGAGAGATGTCTATTCAAGTCTTTTGATCATTTTTAAATTGGACTGTTTGTCTTTTTGTTGTTAAGTTGAAGGCTTTCTTTATGTATACTGGATATTAATCTTTAATCGGATATGTGGTTTCCAAATACTTTCTCCCATTGTGTCTTTTTAATTTCATGATAAAGTCCTCTGAGGAATATATATATATATATATATTTTATGAGGTCCCATTTACCTATTTTTTCTTTTGTTGGGTGTAAAGTCTAAGAAAACATAGCCTGACACAGGTCCTGAAGATATTTCCCTGGTTTCTTTTAGGAGTTTGATATTTCTAGCTCTTCTATTTAGGACTTTGGTCCATTTTGAGTTGATTTTGTTAATGGTATAAGGGAGTTTCCTTTTTTTTTTTTTTTTTTACTGTGGCTTTGTAATAAGTTTTTGGATTTGGAAGTATGAGTTCTCCAACTTCATTCTTCTTTTTCAAGATGGCTTGAGCTATTTGGGGCCCTTTACCCTTCCATATAAATTTGATGGTTCACTTTGCCATTTCTGCAAAGAAGATAATGGGGATTTTGATTGGGATTGCATTGAATCTATAAATTACTATGAGTCGTATTGATAGCATCATGCTATTTAGTCTTCTAATCCATGAACATGGAATATACTTCCACTTATCTAAGTCTTCTTTAATTTCTTTTAGCAAAGTTTTGTAATTTTCTTTGTATAAGTCCTTTACATCCTTGATTAGATTTATTCCTAGATATTTGATTCTTTTAGTTGTTATTGTGAATTGATTTTTTTCTTGATTTCTTCTTCTGATTGCTTATAGCTTATGTATAGAAACACTATTGATTTAGGGTTATTGATCTTGTACCTCCACCACTTTGCTGAATCCATTTATTCACTCTAAGAGCTTTGTTGTGGATTTTTCAGGATTTTCAGTAATAAGGTCATATCATCTGAAAAAGGGAAAGTTTTACTTCTTCTTTTCCAATTTGCATGCTTTTAATTTATTTATTTTTTCCTAAGTGTTCTGACAGAAACTTCCAGTACAATGTTGAATAGCAGAGGTGACAGTGAGCACCCTTATCTTGTTCCTAATCTTAGAGAGAAAGCTTTTGGTCTTTCACCATTTAGTAGGATGTTAGCTGTGAGCTTTTCTATATGCCCTATATCATATTGAGGAAGTTTCCTACTATTCCTAGTGTTCTAAGTGTTTTTATCAAAAAAAGGGTGCTGTATTTTGTCAAATGCTTATTCTACATAGATTGAGATGATCATGTGGCTTTTTCCTTTATTCTTGTAATGTGTATTATATTAATTAATTTTCATATGCTGAACAAACCTTGCATATCAGGGATAAATCCCACTTGATTATGGGGTATCATTCTTTTAATATGCTTTTGGATTTGGCTTGCTAATATTTTGTTGAGGATTGTTGCATCCTCAACAAAATATTCATAACAGGTATTGGTCTGAAGTTTTCTTTTCTTGTGGTATCTTTATCTGGTTTTGGTATGAAGGTGATGTTAGCCTTGTAGCTAGGTGAGTTAAGGAGTGTTCCCTCCTCTTCAATTTTTTTGGAGGATTCTGAGCAGAATTAGAATTAAGTCTTCTTGGAATGTTTGGTAGAATTCCCCTGTGAAGCCATCTTGTCCTGTGCTTTTCTTTGTTGGGAGGTTTTTGATTACTGATTAAATCTCTCTACTAGTAATTGGTTTGTTGAGATTTTCTATTTCTTCTCCAGTCAATGTATGTAGTTCATGTGTTTCACTTATAGCCCTTTTTATTTCAGCAGGGTCAGTAGTAAGATTCCCTTTTCATTTCTGATTTTTTGTTATTTGTATCCTCTCTCTTTTTTCTTTGTCAGTCTAGCTAAAACTTTGTGATTTTGTTGATCTTTTCAAAGAACCACATTTTAGTTTTGTTGATTCTATTTTTTTTTTTTTTTGCTTTCTTTTTCATTTATCTCCACTCTAATCATTATTTCCTTCCTTCTGCTTTTTTCAGGTTTAATTTGCTCTTCTTTTTCTAGTTCTTCCAGTTTTGAGGTTAGGTCCCTGCTTTGAAGTCTTTCTTCTTTTTTAATGTAAACATTTAGAGCTATAAATTTCCCTCACAGCCTTGACTTTGCTGCATCCCATAAGTTTTGGTATGTTGTGTTTTCATTTTATTTAACCAAAGGATTAAAATTTAACATCCTAAACATATAACAATTAAATTTGGTTTGATACTAACTTAACTTCAGTAGTATGCACATATACTTTTCCTATACCCCTCTGTCCCCCCTCCATGTTTTTTGTACTTGTTACCCCTTGTAACTTTGTACATGGTTTGTCTAAAAACCTAGATTTATCATTACTTTTTTTGCATTTGCATTTTAGCACCTGTAGGAAGTAAGAAGTGGAATTGTATACCAAACAATACAATACAATAATATTGGTATTTATATTTACCCAAATGACCTTTACTGTAGGTCTTTATTTCTTCCAGGTGGTTTGAACCACTGTCTAGTGTTCTTTCATTTCATTCTGAAGAACTCCCTTTAGCATTGTTTTAGGGCAGCTCTAGTGGTGATGTACTCCCTCAGTTTTTGTTTATCTGAGAATGCCTTATTCTCCCCCTCATTTTTGAAAGAGAATCTTGCCAGATATAAAATTCTTGGCTGGTGTTGTTTTCCTTCAGCACATTAAGTATTTCAACCCACTGCCTTCTTGCTCCATAGTTTCTGATGAGAAGTTGGCACTCAGTACGAGGGTTACTTGTATGTAACATGTTGCTTTTCTCTTGCAGCTTTCAGAACACTCTCCTTGTCTTTTATACTTGATAGTGTAATCAATATAATAGGGTGTGTTTTTCCTCATGTTTATCCTGTTTGGTGTTCTCTGAGCTTTTCAGATGTGCATTTTCATGTCTTTTGCTAAGTTTGGGTAGGTCTCTGTCATTATTTCTTTGCCATTCCTACTGCCCCTTTCTCTCTTTCTTCTCCTTCTGGCCATAATGCATATATTGGTGCACTTAGTGGTGTCCCTTAGCTGCCTTAGGCTATTTTCAATTTTAATATTTTTTTTCCTTTCTGCTCCTCAGCCTGACTCATCTTAAGTGTCTTGTCTTCAAGTTCACTGATTCTTTCTTCTGCCTGCTTCATTCTGCTCTTGAAACTTTCCTGGGCACTTTTCATTTCGGTTATTGCGGTTTCCAACTCCAGTAGTTCTATTTGATTTAGTTCCTTTTTAGAACTTCTATTTCCTACTTAGATTCATATTGTTCATTAATTGTTTTCCTGATATCCTATAGTTCTTTCTCTGTACTTTCCTTCATCTCCTTAAGCATTTTTTTTGTTACATATCCCCCCCTTTCTGCTTGTTCTTGCTGTGTTCATTTTCGTGTTCTTCCATGTCTGCTTTGTCTCCCCCCCGTGCGGCGACGCGCTGAGTCAGCTCACTGCGCAGGCGGCTTGCCCCGCTCGCAGGCGGCTCTACTCTGCTCACGGGTGGCTCTGCTCTGCTCGTGGGTGGCTCTGTTCTGTTTGTGGGCAACTTGCCCTGCCCGTGGTGGCTTTGCCCTGCCCGTGGTGGCTTTTTGCCCTGCCCCCAGCGGCTCTGCCCTGCCCACGGTGGCTTGCCCTCTCAAGGCGGTCTGCCCGCTCAGAGAGGCCCCGGGAACTGAACCCGGGGCTTCCCATGTGGTGAACTGGTGCCCTATCCACTGGGCTACAGCCGGCACCCTCCTTAAGCATTTTTAAGATCATTTTTTAAAGATTTGTTCATATGTCCACATTCTCATCTTCTTCATTGATATTTTCTGCATTTTTATCCCCTTCCTTTGGATGAGCTATCATTTCTTGTTTCTTTGATTGTCTTGTACTCTTTTATTGCATATTTTACATATTAATATTTTAAAATGGGATTTACTCCCTGGGATGTTTGTTTTCTGGTTTTGTTGCCAGCTGGTGTTAAGACAGATTCTCCTGAGTATGAGCCCTTCTAATCAGAAGGTCTGACTAAGGCAAATGCACTGTGCAGGGTTTTCCCTGTCTTACCTGGATCTGTCTTGTCCTAGGCTTTTGCTTATTAATTGTTTTTGGAGTTCCTTTATTTACAGGAGTTTGGTTGTTTCCTCTGTTTCACGAGAGACAGACCACCCTGGCTCCCAGGTATCTGAAGTCATCAAGCCTTTGCCCAGACTGTCTATCTCTACCATTTTTTACACTCCTTTCCTTGTCTCATTCTGCTTTTGCCTGGAGGACAAATTCTGGAAGGAGGGTCACCTGGGGAAGGGCTTTCCGAATTTGGTCTTTCCCAGCTAAAACAAGGCCAGGGACCCACAAAGAGGGAGCAGACCAACTCCAAAGTGCCCTGTGGAGTGGGTCAGGAAGGTTGCCAAAACCATCTCTGATGGCTCCCACAGCTCAACTTTCCTCTCCTACCCAGAAAATTTAGCCCTTCAGCTAAATTTCCCCCACAGCAATGAGGAAGCCCTGCGTCTTCCTCTACTGCCTCTGCCTCTGTCAGGGGAGGGTTAAAGCAGTGGCTGGGCAGGGTTGATACAATGGCCAATGGCTGCCACTGCCTTTGTCCAGGGTGGGTTGAAACAATAACTGCCCTCACAGCTGGACCCAGCAATCCAAATTTACTAGTCAAAAGCCATGATCAGGGATTGGCCATGCACACACTTGTTTTGGTGGGAAAGGATCTTTATGTCATGGCAGCCTGCTGTGAGATAGGGGATGGGGACCAGTGGCCACCATACAAAGAGAGCAATTTACAGTTCTTCACCATAATTTATCAGCTTCTTCCTCCTGGATGTTGTACAGTATTATCTGGCCTCTGGTGTTTAAAAACAGTTGTTTTAGACAGTTCCTGCCTGTTTAATAGTTGTTTTGGTGGAAGGACTGAGTCCTGGAGCTCCTTACTCTGCCATCTTTCCTGAAAGTTCTGGCATCAAAATTTTTAATAACACCAATTTATGCCAGATTATAACAGAGAACTATATTTAAAATTCTCAAGCAAAGAAAATGTGAACTAAGGATTTTATATAGAGTGTCAAGATATAAAGACCACAAACATATATAGTTATGAACATAAAAATTGCAGCAGGGGGATGGGGGAGGTACAACATGGAAAGTAGGATATGCTTGCTTATTGCTTCATAATTATTAACTGGGAGCAAAAGGATATCATCTTAAGTTATATACTGGGGAAGAAGGTGAGGAACTTAAGAAAAGATTGCTAAGTAACTTCAATTTTCTTCATATCTAGGAACCAATAGTCACCATCTACAAAAGAGAGGACTATAAGCAACTTATAAAGGGATTATATAAAGAGAGCATTGAGAACAGAAACACAAAATTGTAAAATAAAAATTAATAAAGAAGGTAAACAAATAAAATGTACCATATGTAAAAAATAATATCAAACATATTGGTCATAACAAAAGAATGCCAATGGGTGTAATTCACCATTAAGAGAAAAGGTTTTCAGGTTGACTAACACAAGAAAATTCAACTGTGTGCTGTGTGCAAGAGAAACACTTGAAACAAAAGAATTCAGAACAAACTTTTTTACAAATGCACACGCAAGCAAAAAGAGAGAAAGATGGCAAAACCATCTTAAATAGAAAAAGGAAGGAAGCTTTATAATGCTGAAGACTATAATTCATAAAATTATTTAACAGTTATTATAAAAGTGCACCCAAACTCTCAGCAATGACAATTTTCCAAGGAAAATCTATGAGAGATTGCAAGGAAAAATAATAGAATCCAACACTAATTATGACACCTTAATATGTGTCTCCCAATCTAAGACAGATCAAGTTGACAAAAAATTAATGAAGCTAGAGAAGAATAACAAAATCAATAGGGTAGTTTTATAGCTCCGTATGAAATTCTATACCTCAGCAACAGAGCATACAAATGTTTGTTCCCAAAGAACATAGGGCATTCACATAAACTGACCATAATTGTAGAAAAACTCATAATTCTAAAATGTAAAAAGAATACAAACAATATTCTCTGAGCACATTGCAATAAAACTAGAAAGTAATTTAAAAAGTGTGAAAAAGGCCTTATATTTGGAAATTTAAAAGAAATACCATTTTCAAAGGGGAATTGGAGATCTGAAGCAAAGGGGAAATAATTTCAAAATTGTAACATTTCTTGAAAATAAAAACACAACATATCAGAATCTATGGCTACTGCAAAAGTGGTGCTCAGAGTAAAATTTATATTAAAAAATATATGTCAATAAAAATGTCAAAAATGAAAATAATGTAATTAACATGACTTAGAAAGGTAGAAAAGAAATAAAAAGTAAACCAAAGGGAAGCAAAGAGAGGAATTAATAAAGATAAAATCAGAAATTAAGGAATAAGAAAACATTAAAATAATGGAATAAACAAACAACAAATGGGTCTTTGAAAAAAATAAACAAAAACACAAACTAACTACCCTAGTATTTAAAAGGGGTAGTGGTGGAAGCACATATAAACAAAATAAAAAATGACAAAGGGAATAAAAATATAAGAAAGAAAATAAAAATAATCATACTATGTCGTTTTGTGCACTCTCTGAAGTTAAATGAGAAAACCTGGATTAAATGAATAAGTTTGTGAAAGTCCATTTACCAAAATTGACTCCACTAGAGACAGAAGTTCTCAATAAACCAATTTTAACAGAAGAAATAGAATTGTCAAAGAGCAATCTGTCATAAAGTTATCATACTCAGTTTCCCAGGGAAAAGCTACCAAAGTCGTCAAAGTCCGGTAAGTTAAAATCTTTTTAAATAATTCTAGAGAGTAGAGAAAAAAGGGAGCATTTAAAATTCAGGTTGTAAAGAAGTATACATGGAATACCAAAATTTGAGAAAGATGGTCCAAAAAAGGAAAGCAACAAAGCAGTCTCAATTATCACTGTTAATGCACAAATCTTAAGTGAAATAATAGCAAATAAGTCATCTCTGGATTAAATATAATGTACCATAACCAAGTGAAGTATATGGAAAATCCATTAGTACAATTTATCATATTAAAGTACAAATTCCCACTACTAGGCATATCTGTATTAATATACTAGGAATAAAGTTGGATTCTTTAACTTAAAAGCAACATAAAATTCAAAAACAATTTTAGTAATAAAAACCTGCGCGATTTTAGCTTGAATAAGAGTGAAAAATTACAATATACTTCGATTTCAAGTACATAAAATAGTATTATGCTCATGATGGTGACAAAATACTGAAGATGAAGGCTAACATTTCCAAGTCAAGCTCTTAAGTTCCTACTAGATGGGGAGAACTACATCAGGGCTCATCCTCAGAAGATAATCTGGGAAATATTACTGTTTCCAGGTGAGAAAACAGGTCCAAAGAGAGGAAGTAACCGGTGTTTTCCGGTGTCAGGCTTAAGGACCTTACTTCGAAGGGGTGTGAGAAGCAAACTGATTGCTCTTTGCCCAGCTCCTTGCAGCTTGATTACAGAAACCCCCACGCCCTCAGTAACCGTCTGGGACATCTCTGGGTTGTAGAAGTCTCAACCCTACACACCTTGCGCCCAGACCTACTGCATTTGCGGCACCTCCAGTGCGGCCCTCTCAGCTGCTGGGTCATATGTCATCGCGGTTTTCACGGCTTTCT
>PVKH010009526.1:0-18772 GCA_004027955.1 Chaetophractus vellerosus
ATGGTGTGAAAGTGGAGAACTGCCTGAAATTGCTGAGTAATTGATAGAAACCCTGATGAAAACCAGTTGCCCAACCCAAGTCTTGAATGTAATTTCTTCTATCCTTCACCTGCCCAGAAAAAAAAACTCATATAAAGGCTTTTTACCAGGAAAATTCTTTTTTTTTTTTTAAAGATTTATTTATTTTATTACATATCTCCCCTTCCCCCCGCTGCGGCGACGCGCCGAGAGTGGTCACTGCGCAGATGCGGCTTTCCCCGCTTGTGGGCGGTCTCTGCGTCCGTTCACGGCCGGCGCTTGATTCAGTTCACCGGTGGCTGGCTGCGCTTCATCCGCGGGCGACCTGCCCTGCCCATGGCGGCTCTTGCCCTGTCCGTGGCAGCTTTTTGCCCTGCCACGGCGGCTCTGGTCCGCCCATGGCGGCTTGCCATTCTCAAGGCGGTCTGCCCGCTAGGAGAGGTCCCCGGGAATCGAACCCAGGGCCTCCCATGTGGTATGCCGGCGCCCTATCCACTGGGCTATCGAGCCGGCCCAGGAAAATTCTTTAAATAGGACCGAGGTTCAATTTCATGTTGTAGAGAGACTCAAAGCATTATTTACCAATGATCTCCAAATATATTTTCCTATCCCCACCAAGGCTGTGAAGTTGGAACCACAGTATCTTTTTAGGGGCTCTCTGAAGTAAAGAATTAGTCACCTAAAACACACACATATATTAAAACATATGTTAGTATAAAATGCTCAAAAATATTAAGAATACTCCCAACTTTTAATAGTAATAATCCCTGGGTTAGGGCAATGGGAGGGACCCTTTTTATCTATTATACAATGATAGAGTTTTGCAATAACTGTAATTGTTTGTTTTAGAATAAGTAAAAAAAATATCCAAAACACATACGTTCCTTTTGAAAACCACTTCAACCTGGGTTTCAGTGAGGCCATTTTACATTGCCTCATAACTGTACCCTCTCACAGTCCCCTCCCCAACTACCCTTCATGGTCTGAGAAATTCCTGTCATGGGTCTTCTAGATGTTTGTCTTTCTGAGAGAAGCAATGCTACCATTTTTTTTTTTTTAACTTCTTAAATTCCAGCTCTTCCGTAATTACTGAGGCCAGGTATTCGGCCCCCAGCCCTATTTAACATTGGCTTGTTTTCCTTCCTCTCTCTGTGTTGTTTGCTTTACTAATTCTAACGTGATTACTTTTTTTCAGGCTCAACTGAATAGGAGAGAGAGATTTTGGCTTTGATTCCAAAATGATGTTTCACAGAAAGTCAACTCTTGTTCCAGTTACTTGATAAACATCTCACTAACTAATTTCTCTGTTTCTAAGCAATTAACATTTTGGTTAGCAAGCCCAGAGCCCTTCGGTTACCGTTTGCCTCCTACTCAAGAAGTAAGCTAATGAAACCCACGGAGTGCTGCCTAACCCTCCGTTTCCCTGTAATGGTTTCTGTCACCGGAGCCAAGCAGCTCCCGCCATGACGCTGCATCCCTGCGCAGCCTCAGGGCAGGCGGAAGAATGCAAATGACGGGGGCCCTCAAATTGCAACTTAAAGATAGCTGTTCGGTGATACTCTCCCCATATTTCTCTTCCTAACCTCCACGTTTGAGGATGACGTGCGATTTTAACTTCTTTTTAGTGGAAAGGACATTAAACCTCAGGGTGATGGTGGGAAATTGCTGAACTATGTGTTTTGGTTTGACTAGAATAAATTAGAAAGTTTTTTTTTTTCCTTTGGGGGGGGGCGTTAAGGGGAAAATGAGGAATGTTGAACGCAAGGCAAATTAGAGAGATAAAAATATAGATTTTCCTAGTACCTGGGTTCTAGGTATGAAAAAAGTCACAAAAAAAGTTTTAACCATTAACGAGATGTTTCTTGTCAGGCATTCAAAATCCTTGCCCTCAGATTTTAATTGCATTTGTCTCTATTACATTAAAATGTTTTCTGCCATCAGCATGGACCTAGGAGCTTTAAAGGGAAATGAACATGTTTAGAGGCTCTTCTAAAAGTATGCAAGTCTTGGATAGAGGAACTCTCACCCAGGGATGCTATGCGGCACTACAGAAATGAATCAGAGATTCCGGTCCTCCATTTCCCTTGAAACAGAAACATGCTTAAAACTCTGCATTTCTCTTTTCACTTCAACTTAAAAACAAACAAACAAACACCAAAAAACACAAAAACAAACTCAAAACACTGCCCTCTGGACTTAAATGGAGAAATATCCTGAGCTAGTTCATCTTCCATCCTCTGGCCAAGTCAGCTCCGGGTGTAGGATTAGTGATTTTCAGATCTGGCTTTCTCTGTGGTGGTAGTGGTGGTGGTGATTGGGTTTGTTACCATAGGAATTGCCATTTTAAAACACCAAAATCTTTCTTTTGGTTAAATATACCCTTTATCTGTTTCTCGAACTCCTCGAGGCAGTATGTTCTACGTATTCCTAGAACAAGAGTGGACAATCTTGCCCAAGTCACTACAGAGACAATTCCTTCCCACTATACAGGAAATCCATGTTCTTCTTTTCAGGTTTGTCGTCACAAGATTGGAAGGACAGGTAGAAACAACTCCATCTCTCCATTCTCAGACAGGGGTAGGGATGTGGCGCCTCCTATTTCCCTAGCTTTTACTTGGATCAAGTGTGGGAATTGCCCTACATGACAGTGCACTGATGGATACAAGCCCTTATACATTTTGTCAAAACCTATAAAATTGTGCAGTGCAAAGTGTAAACCATAATGGAAACTATAGACCATGCTTAGTAGCAATGCTTCAATATGTGTTCATCAATTGTAACAAACGTACCACACTAATGAAAGATGTTGTTAATGGGGGAAATTGTGGGAGGAGGAGGGGTGAAGTATATGGGAATCCCCTATATTTTCCATGTAACATTTACATAATCTAAAGCTCCTTTAAAAATAAAGAGAAAAAAGAAGTACGGGAGAAATGAAGAAAACAGAAGGGGACACTAAATTTTAGGGGAGGAGAAGAAGGGGAAGTAGCTACCCCACTCCTACCCCCAAATCACCTAGCTTCTCCTATTTGAAGGAAACTGACTGAAAGAAGGTAATAGTACTTCTTTGGGATGTCCAAATATCGTTACTATCAATTGAAAGCAATGTAAGATTCTTGAGGGAAAGGGATGCCTACTATTGGTTCTTTTAAAATTTATTTTAATAGCTCAATTTTTTCTTTCTTTTTAAAAGGTTCTAAAAAGAATACATGTACATAGAAGAAAATTTGGAATTTAAAAAGAAGTTAAAAGAAGCATGGGGAAAAAATCACCCATAATCCTACTAGCTAAATGCAACCAGCATTAACATCGTGGAATGGTTTCTTCCAGTATTTTTTCTTATGCTTTTTTATCTTTACATAACTGTGACCATTCTGTACACAGAATTTCATGCCCTATTTTCTTGTTTCTAGTTTTTTTATTTTAATATTCCATCATATGGCTATATACTTATATATTTAGTAATTTCCTAATGCTGGCCATTTATTATCATATGGCTATACTATAATTTAGTATTTCCTAATACTGGTCATTTAGGGCATTTCTAATTTGAACCATTATAAATAGTACTTTAATAGACATTTTTTTTTGGCATCCAAATCTTAGCATTTCAAATGATTTCCTTTGGACAATCTGATCAAAGGACCTTAAAACACATTATCTGAAAGGCTGTATCAATTTATATTAACACAGTGTAAACGTCTTCCTGAAGCTCTGACTGAGTTGATTAATGTCATTTGAAAATCTTTTTCAGGTTCCTGTTATTTAACTTCATTTTTACTGGTGAGGCAGAAAATTATTTATGGACTAATTAGGTATTTGTATTTTCTTCTCTATGAATTGTTGGTTTATGACCTTTGTCAATTTTTATCATTGATTTGCAGTAATTATATATTAAGGTTATTAACTTTTCTGTGCCATATATTTTGAAGAAATGTATTTTCTCATCACTATGCTTTTTGACCTCTGACTTTGTTTTTGATAATTTTTGACATGCAAAAATTTTATATCTCTCTCACTATACTCCAATTCATTGACCTTTAATTCTGATTTCTTCCATTGCCTTAAAGTATTTGAAAGTCTTCACCATCTAGACTAGGTAAATATACAAAATATATTCCTCTAATTGTTTAATTTTTTTTTCAAAAAATGATTTCTTTAATCTATCTAGAAATTAATTTGTTCTATGGTATGAGAAAAATTTGTTTCTCCCTGATAAACTAACAATTATCCTGGTAATACTTGTTGAATACTTTTTCCCTATAACTTTAATATGTACTTTGTATATATACATATGCAAGAATACACGTATGTAAGATTGTGTTTCAGGGTTTTCTCTATATATTTTACTGATCTATTTGCCTATTCTTTTACCAGTAGTCTCCCCATCTCCAGTTCTTTTTTAGAAGTTCTTTTAGCTCTTCTTATATGGAATTGTTCCAACTGAAAAGGTAGCCAAGACTTACAAAGGAGGCTGTCTTAAGATTCTTGGGGAAAGAAATCCTGCCTTTAAAGTTTTCAGTCTTAGTTGAAAACAATATCATGTTAGCTCTTTTTATGTATATGAAGAGTGGGGTTCATGCTAGAAACGCAGAATCAGAAAGAACTTTCTTGGTTTCTTCATAGTTATAGGAACAGTAATATAAAGAAGAATTAGGTGTTTTTGTTTGTTTGTTTGTTTGTTTGTTTGTTTGTTTTTTGGTCCTCTCAAAAAGATAAATATTCCAGTGAGAAGATTCAGACATTGTATGTTAAAAGATCATCTTTGCTTGGGCTTCTAGGGTACCAGTAAAGATACTGATTCCTGTATCTGCAGAAAATTGCCAGAAATTGTTACACAATAAAAAATGAGAGGAAGCATGGATTTGGATGGCCCTGTGAGGGTTCTACAATGTATGTGCCAAATAATTCTGTTTCATTTTTAAGGCTTGTTAACTGTGGTATTGATACCTTAGGATGATGGGATTATAGGTGACTTACTTTCCTTTTCTTTTTAAAACTTAATTTACATTCAGTTTTTTCCAAATTGCATAAAATTATTGTTTTTAATAGTGGTCTGTTAATTAACTTTCTGGAATACACTATTGGAAGCTTTAGTCTCAAGAAGTGCAATGTTATAAAAAATGAAATTTCCATTTCTTCACCTCTTAACTTAATAGACACAGCAACGTTAAAACTCATCTCATTAGAAGAGATTTTGTGAAAATGAGACAGGACATTTCTAAACCAAGTGCTTTGCCTCTGAATAAGATTTAACCCAAAATGAGGCTGGGGACTGGAAGACAGGATGAAAAAGCTACCTCTTAAAATTGCTGTTTCTAAAGCTAACAGGAATTCTTTTGCAATAGCTTTTTTTCCCTTGACAACCAAGGATTGATACATCTTGCATGCTAAAAAGTAAAAGGCTATAAGTAAGTACTTAATGGATACAATTTTTTCCCCCTGTAAATTCCCGTTTTGGGAGACAATTGGCACTATTTTCCTGTCTTGAAGATTCCCATTTTTCTTTAATGGTCTCTACCTTCCTCTTTTCTTAGCTTTTCTTAATTGTTCTGTTTTTCATTAGTAGATAATTCTCTCTGCCTGACCAACAGTGATGAGGGTCAGAGTCATGGGCAATATACTATAGCTGGTTTAGTCTGGCTCGAGAAAAGCTGAGCAGTGCCTCTTCCTCAGATTAGTCACTTTAAGTATAAGTGATAGTCAGGCTCTGTGGTAATGATTTTGTCGGAGGAAGCACTTGAGAATACCTGCTTCAATTTTTTCACCCATAAGCAGCTCTTTGCATTTATTTTCTATGCCATATTGAAAAGAAATAAAAACCAAGTCGCGTAGGTATCAATTAAATGCATAAACAATTAGGTAATAGTCCATTTCCCCCTTAAACCTTTCATGCTTGTTTTCCTTTCTTAGAATAACACTTAAAAGTCATCAAAGCGCCGACATTACCAGCATCTCTCCATTCCAGGGGTGTGGGGGAGTGTGCTGCATGTAAAATCTCTGGTCTACAATGGATGTCCACATAATTTCTTGGAACGAGGCTTCCAGTGGTTAACCCTGTGAGATGGAGAAAATTTCCTTCCACTTAAATACTGTCAGGGCCAATGTGCTTTTCAAGAGATTGTCTGTGAGATTCTGAACATTGAAACTGTAAAAAAAATTGAGCTGGACAGATCCTTGCCACCACTTTTTCTGCTAAATATAGATAAGTTGTCTTCCAGTTGCACTAGCCATTTCCAGCTTCAGCTTCTCAGTTACGGAGGGGGCACTGAGGCTCACATCTCTGGTAGATAAACTGCATAAAGCTAAGCTGACCCTACTCAGGGATTTGGGGGAACAAGGGAAGGGGGTAGAAATGGAAATAGAAGACAGGAGTCTTAGTTTTGGTTAAATATAAGGACAATGGGGGATATTGAATTAATGATGGTATTTGCTTAAAATATAATTAGCCATCAATAACTCTGAAGAAAGGATATATAGGAGGAGCCCTACCCCAGAAAGCTGCGTGTAGGGTTCCTCTTCCACTACTACTTTGGAAAACACTGTAGTAGAGCAGGGCTTCTTAACCTTTGTTGTTCCACGGACCCCTCTGCCAGTCAGGTGAAAACCTGGACCCCTTACTAAGTCCACACTGTACTGTGTATTATTTAATAAATATATCACACCCTCACCAACACGTCCCCACAAGAATAATATATTTTTTTAAATTTCAGTTCAAGCTCATGGACCCCTTGTTAAGAACCCCTGTAGTAGAGTGTAAAGAGAGACAATGAGGTATGGAGTCAGATAGTCTTGAGTCTGAATCTCAACTCTGTCACTTATCCTATGTATGATTTGGGGTTAATTACTTAACCTCTTTGAGCCTTAGGGTCTGCATATATTAAATAAAGGTAAAGTAGTATTCCCCTCAGAGCTTATTAGGATTAATAGTAGGAGTAAAATACATGGCACTATTAAGTTCTCAACATTTGTTGGAGCCCTTCTCCTTCTCCCCTTTTAGGCGAATCACTGAAGCTCCTTGGACTACAGTTGTTTCAATGTTAGCAAGTCCTATTGGTTCTACCTCTAAAATATATCAAGAATTCTCTCTATTTCCATTGCTACCTTGTTAGTACAAGCCACTATCTCCAACTCTTGCAAAGACTATTGCAATAGCTTCCTGACTGGTTTCACTCCTTCTGTGCTTAAACCCTGTACAGTCCCACTCTGCACAGTAGCTGGAGAAAACTTTTAAAAAATGTTAATCATATCATGCCACTCCCCTACCTAAAACCCACGACTTCTTGCCACACTTAGAATAAAATCCAACCTCCTCTGCACGGCCTTTGAGGCTCCATACAATCTAGCCTCTGTTGTATCCAGGTCTGACCACTTCTGGGGCTATGCTTTAAAGAGGACACTGTCAACTGGATCATATCCCAGAGAACGAACTGGAAACCATTTCAGGAGAAAGAATAAAAGAAAATGGGAATGTTTATCTTAAAGGGGAGGAGATTAAGAAGACCTGATAGTTGTCAAATATTCGAAGGTTCTCAGGTAAAGACAGATTCTGTACTTTGGGACAAAGGTGACACTGGTGAGTGGAAGCTGCTGGGAGGCAGATTTTGGCTCAGTCAATACAAGGAATATCTAGCAGTCTGACCTGGTGTATAAGCAAAGGCCTGCTGGGAAATATAATGAGCAGCCGTCATCACTTTAAAAGTTCAGGCAGGCAGGCCTCCAGCCAGCAACGTCCTACAAGGAATTTCTCTTCCTGTGGCTGGGCAGCACGCACACTTTCTGGCAAGCCTGTACTGAAATCTCTTCAAACGTTCTAGGCTGTCTAGTAGGATGTAATCATATGTAATGGGCAGAATAGGATGGGTCTGCTATTGTTTATGATCTAGGCCCAGGAAACTCCGAATTTCAAAAGTTAACCTAGAATCTCATAGATCCATGGTTTCACATTCTGATCTGGAAAGCAAATTTCTGTCTATTTCCTACCCATGAGATTTCTAATCTGGAAGGCGGAAGCAGGCTACTACCGTCTTGGGGAACTATAGTTTGTGTTCCAAGAAGAACCCTGGAGTTAGGGATAAGGCTGGAGAGTGTATGGGTTGAATTAGATCCCGTTTTTATTTGCAGCCTAAAAACTGTTAATTTTTACCTATCCCTTCTGGTGGCGGTAGATGGTAATTCCTCTCCTCTTCAGAGACACCCCCCAGCCCGACCCCTCTTTTCTCCTTCTTTCCTTCCCTGGCCTTTCATTAGAATCCCTATGAGTCTTTGAATGCTTAGCATGAAAATGAGCCCATTTTATTTTTGGAACCCACAGAGGCAGCCCTGAGGGGAGTTATTGTGTTGCTTTTAGCAGCTAAACAAAAAGGTGTGAAATCATTTGCTGGCTGTTCTAGAATGGGAAAAATAAATAAATAAACTGAGAAGGAAGGTTCAGGCAGTGTGTGGCAACTTGGACGGAACCTTGTGACCTGGCCTTCTCTGAGACTTATTAGTAACCAAAGCGGTTTCGGGAATGCCTGTGCATTTCTCTCACCTACCCAGGAAGTTACCAGAATAGCAAGGGAAGCCACTGGGTTTTTTTTTTTTTTTTTTTTTTTTTTTTTAATATTTAATGATTCATTTTGAAATACTATTTCCATGTTGCTTTGAAAAGGACTTGGGGAGGGAATTAATTTGAGGAAATTCTGTAAAGCCCTTTGTAACCTTGTTCCCTGTTTCTAGGGAGGGTGAGGAAGAGAAGAGAGGACCAGTTCACCAAGCTTTTAAGAGTTAGAACACCCATCGAACACTGTTGCGGCCTGGTATGCGAGTCTCTAACACAGGCCTTTATTGATTTAAACACAGAGCAGTAGTAAGGGACAAAGACCCCAAGCTACAAAGACTTGTGAAATTTGACTTTGGGGGTTCTAAAAGCCCCAGATATTTCTCTTTCTTGGAAGAACACCATATTGTGAAATGTCTCTTTACTTGCAGGGTCAAATTTATTTTCAATTGACATCTTTGATATAGAATTTTTCTTTCTTTTAGAATGGAATCATTTTCAAACTACAAAATATTGAAAATATAGAGAAAAAAAGTAGATTGGAGCAATGCACATCCTTAGTCCCAAGACTTCATAATGTTTCTTCCTCCCTCCCAAGAGGCGAGTCCTGTTCTGCAGCTGACGTGTGTCCTACCATCCTGGGCCTTTATGGAGGCCTGATGGGCCAGCTGCTCAGCGTAATGAACGAGGTCTCCCGAGTACGTGGGCAGCTGGCTCAGTGGCAGGGCGGGCACCCCCCCCTCAGTTCAGTCACTGGGCCTGTCTTATTGAGGTGGCTAAGCTTCCTTTTAGTCTGCATTCAAGGCCAGAATTACAGGGTAGTAAAAGACCTTTAAAGCACTTTTAGTTAGATTAATTAATCCACAGAGCAAATAATCATGATGGCCCACTATTGTCACGGACTATGCTATGTGCTGAGCTATAGCGAGTTACCCGACAGACAAATGGAAATGAAAGCCACTGTGATACCAAGATTTCTCTTAGGAGGGAACTATCTTTGCTTAGGAATATTCTGTGAAAAGCTAAGACCTTGAGGATATGGGTGGTAGGAACCAAGAGACAAATAACTGAGCAGAGCAGGGTTGTAGGGTGAAGGAGGAGAAAGGAGAGGAGAGAGGAGAGAAAATAGCTAGGAATCTCAGTGTGGTAGAGAGAGCAGAGGGATGAGAGCAGAAAGGAAAGAAGAGGAAGAGAAAAGGGCATGTGATAAAGTGGTTATAGTGAAAAAATTCTGTGGTGGCATAGTTGCCAAGTATCTAAGGATAAATTTGAAGTTATTTGTTTTTCTGTGAAAGAAATCCATTGCTTGTATCCATCCTTCAAACCCCCCACCTCCCCCCCCACCCAAAAAAAAAGAAAATCTTTAGTGGAGTAGAGCTGATTTTTTAATATATGGGTTCACATGGCTTGAAACTTAGGTCACCTGGGGATTTGATCAGATATTTGATAAACTGAAACAAATTAGTGAAAGCAGAAATTCAGCACCAAAAAGGACCATGAAAATGCAGCTCTGGGTGACCCCTCCCCCCATACTCTTAATCTTAAGAATTCTCAGAAATCCTGGTGAGGGCTTTGGCCTTCCATTGGGTATGGGGAAAGGGCATCGAGGGACATCTCAAAGGACAGAGAGAATTTATCTGATACTGGAGTTGAGAGATGTTCTTCTTATTTCACAGTTTTACACTGTAGTTTATAGGGAACATGATTTGAATATGGGGGTGGATTGTGAAATCATAATTTATCAACCCTCTACCATAGCTACCCCAATGCTCTTTTCCCTTGTCTCCAGCTAGCAAACTCCTACTCATCTTTTTAGATTCTATTTAAACACCACCTTATCTGTGGAGCCTTCCCTGCTCCCCCAGGGAGAATAATTTCCCTCCTCTGAACTTTCATATCTCTCCCTAAATATCTCTATTCCAGTTCTTATCATACTGTATCGGTATTGAGCAGTCATACATACGATGAGGTAGACCTCACTTTTGTCTCCCCAGTGCCTTGCAAGACATAGGGTGGCTTTGCTGAATAAAACCTGGGTATGTGAGCAATAAAGGGAAACCGAGCAGAGAACTCCAGACCCCAGAATGGTGGCACCACTCTCCCTCCATCATTTTGTTCTTAGTTGCCATCTGTCTTGCCCCTTGTTCCTATTTTGAACTCATTGCTCCCAGAAGTAAAAGCAATGTAATAGTCATTTGTTTGTTTATTTACTCCCCGCACCAAGACCCAAGGTGACAAGGCTGGGTTGCACACGGGGCGTGGGCATCAGAAACTGGAAAGTCTCCCTCTACCTGGCCTGCCTGGTTCGTATGCTTGGGCAAGTCACTTAGCTCCTCTGGGACTCCATTTCCTCACCCAGTGGTAATGACCGGCTTCACAGGGTGGCTGCAAAGCCTAATTAAGGATTGAGAAGGAGGCAGAGAATACAAAGTGCGGCATGCACGCAAATTTCTTCCCATATTTATTTTTGGGCTCGGTAACCTGTTGGTAGCAAGTGTTTATGACCTGGAAGAAGAGTCTAGCAAGGAATTTAACTAGCTATTCTCATTTCAAAATGGCTCACTTGTTATTGATTGGGAAATGGATCACGTGTAGTTATTTCTTTGGCGCTAATAAATTCTGTGGCACTTGCTGCTAACTTGCTGTGTGCGGCTGGCTAAGTTTAGACCCCCTTTTCTATGGCTAAAAGGACTTTCTCTATGGTTCCTTTGTGCTCAGGTATCCTGTGATGTCTTAAACTTTTATTTCAGTGCCTATATCCTCAGACCACACTTGGAAATAAGGTTGGTAAATGGTACACAAGTTTGTGAGTGAACCCACAAGGCCCTTGAGCCAGAGAAGACAGGGACTTGTGAAGTCTTGTACAGATGACACCCCCCAACTCTACCTGTCTTCCAAGTGCTTGGAGACCTCAGCACTTTCATTGAGTGTTCCGATCATTGTCAGAGCCTACAGCTTCATTGCTAACTGTTTGTTGAACAAATAGAGCAAAAAGACACTCCTCTTGGGGAAAGAGTGAGAAGGTAAGAGAGAGACAGAAAACAAACTAACCCAGTGGATTGAATTACTGCTTTGAAAAACTTTATTAGTATTACCTTTTTTTTTTCTTAAATCACAAAGGCTGCCCCTGTGCTGAGAATATTAAGAACAGAACTGTTCAGAAAGAGGGAAGAGCCCACTGCCTCATGCACAGGAGAGACTCAAAAATGTTGTCTGATTTGTTTATTGTCTATTATTTTAAAAGAGCCTCCTCTAGCCTGACGAAATCAGCCTCATACAGCTGCAGCTGTCTTCAGACTCTGCGATCACCTCCCAGAGGCTACTGGTTCCGCCACAGGGGCCAGGTGAGGAGGAGGAAGAGTGAGGCAGCTATTACAGGTTGCTGGGCCAGGGGTGGCAGTGGCTGTGGAAAGGCGGGAGGCCACCAAGACTTATACAATGCCTGAGTTGGTGGAGGATGGGGAACACAGGCCAAGTGGGAGGATGCAATAATGATTTTGATTGACTAATTTACATGAGACACACACCTTTGAAAGCATGACTGTCTCATTTGTATCCGAGAGAACAAGAAGGTGCCTTCCAAACTGTCCTGAAGAAGGTGTGGATCAATGGAAAATTGGATATCCATTAAATCACGTGCCAGTTCAAATACATAGAAACATATTAAGGAAGTTTAGTGTCAGCAGAATATGATATATATTCTACTTACGTCGTTATTGGATGCATTGTTACTACCATTTCTCAACTTCATTTAAATGTTACTTTAACAAAATACAAACATAATTTTGTAACTTTAACCTTTGGGGCCCAGAGATAAATTTCTTGGGAAACTGTGGCTACTGGGAATGTTGAAGAGATTTTTTTCAAATCAAAGAAATAAAACTAGTGTCCTACATGCCTAGAGTAACATTTTCTGTAGAAGCCTTACTATAGAAAAATGCCACATGCTAGGGATTAAAAACAGAAACCAGCTAATCATAAAACATGAAAGGGAACATAGTGGGTTCTAAGAAGTGCAAATATGTTGAAATATGTCTGTCACAAAAACTGGTCCTAGCAATTCTCCAGAAAAATAGCCTTTTTGTAAAGAGAACTTATATCTCTCAGAGGGCTCTCAGTTTCTAATGAGGTTAATTTTATCTACTGTGATGTTTTAAACAAAAGATACTGTGGAAACATCCTTTTAATTCTACCCCCTCTTTCATTTGAGGTGCAAAGTATTCTGTGATTCCCTATGTATCTTATATTGAATATTTGAAGGATGGCGAAGCAGTGCGAGACAATTCTAACACTTACACGGCCACATAGCCATCCAGCTGCTAGAGTTCAAATCACAAATTACTAGCTACTCAAGAGAGGTTTCTCAATCTACATCCCACTCTGAGGTCAACTTTCATCACAGGTGCACTTGGCTGTGGGGCACTCGTAATCTCAGAAGCAGATGCGGCTGCCAAGTTCAAGTTGCCATGACTCTGAACATAGTATAACGTTGCCGCTCGAAGCCAGAGCTCATAACTCATGTGGCCGTTCAGCTGAGGGCTGTTCTTGGTACCACTCTGACTCATACACACTGGCTACAGTATGGCAGCAGGTGAAAGACTTAAGTGTCACTAAGTTGGTTTCCAGTTGCTTCCAGGAAAAAAAAAATCCATGGCATATAAGACTCTTGCTTCTGAATCGTGGCACATTTCCCACTGTGCTCAGAGGCCGTGAGAGAAGATCTGTCCGCTGCTGCCTTGCCCTGAAGTGCTGTCTCCCACACTTTGATGGGACACACAGCAACGTGGGGACATCAACGTTCTGGGATATAGGAAAAAAGCACTAATCTATATCCATCGGAAAACTCTGCCAAGCACAGTCATCCCAGACAAACCACTTCTTAGCCCTCCCAACTTCAGTTGTTTTGTTTTAGGAGTTGTCAATCAACCCATTATATGCTGATTTTATGGTGTTGATACACATCTACCAGAAAGGAGGCCAAAAGGTAGGTCTCACATGCCGAGCTGTCTTCTGCAAATGATCTGATTGCTGCTGACCGCAGTCCCGCACTTTGCCCTGGCTGCTTTCTCTCCATATGGTTCTTGGGCTATCTGTTGAATTTGGTTTGTGCACCCATGAATCTGGGTGAACACTGAAATGCATGAATATTAAAATAATAAACAAACGTGTTAATTATCAATAGTCTCCTCAAAGAGCAAGGGAATAGCAAACTCACCTGAACTTTGCCTTTGTTTCTTTGGTAACTGAAAGCTCAGAATGCAATTTTGACATTTCTGTGTAGTCATTTATGTTGACATCCCCCACCCCCATGGGATAAATCTTCAATGTAAAAATAAATCTAGAAACAATCTGTTCACACATTTTTAGGTAAGTGTACCCAATGTCACACTCTGCAAGGTAAGCACAAGCTTGGTAACTGGCCACATCCTTTACCTGTTGGGTCCTAAGAGTTAGCAGAACTTTATCTTTATGATGAAATGGCTTTTAGAAGTGGGTATCACCAAGTTCAGGACCCAAGCATTATTACTGAGAAAAAGCGTTTTCCTTTTAAACAGAGAAACCAATAGCCATGCACTAAATGGACTGAAAAAAGGTTGAGCTACCACAAAACAAATAAATATTCAACTCTATTTCAGGAAGTTGAGAGAGGATCAAACAAACCTCTTGCTATTGAAGTACTCGGAGAACATTTACCCTGACTTCAGCCGTAGTTCATATTTATGTTGCTGGCTTTTATACATCGACCTCAGGAGGGCATTCCAGCTTCAGGTTCCTCACAGAGAGTCGTCGGAAAAACCGAGGCCTGAAAATATCACCCGCGGCTGGTGGGGGAGAGGAAAGAGTAGTGGAGGAGGGGAATGGCCTCAAATTTGAATTTGTTTCCAAACACTGTTCAAACCACAGTTCTGCCCTTGAGGTGAGAATTTCTCCAAAACTGGAGAAATTCCACAGAGAGAGGGTGAGAAAGCTTTCTCAGGGTGTGACCATGCCTGTGAGGAGACTGTCTCTCCTTGTGGGGTGAAACTGGGAAACAAAAGAGCCTATTTGCGGAGTCCTGGTGAAGGTTTCCACTCTGAAGGAGTTTACTATTTTCTGCAGGACCCTGGGGAGGGGGATTTGGTCCACTGGTGTATTTTCAAGCAAATCATCTTCTACAATAAAGAGGAGGATGCTAACCCCTTACAAACAATATCTTTGTTCTTTAAATGTATTACTTTTCAGTTCTTCATGTCACGGACACTCATAATAATGTTTTGGTTGGTATTTTTATTCCCATATGATGGATTTGATGGAAAATTGAGCCTAAGAGACGAAATAACAAATCTAAAGTTACACAATAAATATGTAGAAAACCCAAAAAGCAAACCTGGGCCTTTCTGCCTCTGATGCCGGAGTTCTTTCAAACATGCTGTACTGTCTCCCAAGTATATCTTTTCTAAAACCTGACATTATTTTCTATGGGAAGAGAGAGGAACTTTTGGAGAAGAAAGCAAAAGAATTTTGGCTGGGGAGAGAGCATAGTGCAGAGGGAAAGGCTATCACTTGGGTATTATTTCTATGTCCCCATCTTTTCATGGAAACCTACAGAGGTTTCCTCCTATACCTACATGTCGGAACTTGCTGGTGAAACTTAAGTCACACCCTGCATATGGTGCAAGTCCACATCAGAGAAGCAAGAGATGAGAAAGCTGCTGTCTCCAGAAGTGTCAAATCTGAAGGATATATGCTTCTAAATGCACACAAATGCCACATGTACCTGAGCTCGGAAGGTCTCAGTAAGGTTTATTCCACACTTCAGCAAGAACAAGTTTTCCACAAGCAGAGTATTCCTATTTATATGTTTCTGCTACGTGCTTAGCTACGTAAATATCCACTTGGCTCACTCTGGCACCTTCATGCTCCTCTCATTACGATATAATAGATTTTAGTTACACAAAATAGGCAACTATCCTATGTTACAAAATGGATCGTTTTCCTCCCACCTACCCCCAGCCCCCATAATATCAGTACTCTCAGGTGCATGTGAAGGCTTCCATTCCAGGAGGCTTCTGGGAGATTTCCCATAGTGAGCAGCTGCCACCCTGCCCCTTTTTAAAGTTGGTATGACATGCCCATAAAGGCGACTATCCCTTCCAGAATTCTGAACGCCATTTTAGTCACCTAAATCTGAGAGAGATAAATTTACAATCCACTTTAGGTTTATGTGGGGAACCATAAATATCAGACTTGAGCCTTGAGGACTAGAATTTCATGGGCCACTAAGCATGTCACCAGGTGGAAAGCTGTCAATAGCTGAGATTTGAGCTACAGAGATAAGCACAGTCAGCCTGGCTTAAGAAAATATAGCCCTGATCATGGAGGGGTGTCCTTTTACCCCAACCCTCATCACCAGTCACCAATTCTTTCCTTCCTCCTCTGAACTCAACCTGTCTCCTTCATATCTTATTAGGTCTTTATGAGTTGTCTCCCACACTACATAGTAGTCTGTCTTTCTCTTACCTATAGTGAGAGGCTGGGTGACCTACAAAGAACTGGAGATTTGCTGGCTGGCAGGTAGACCTGGATATATACCCTTGCACTGCCAATTAGTAACTATGAAATAATGCACGAGTTATTTAACCCATCTTGGCTCCAGATTTTCCAGTTGCAAAATTATTAAAGATAATTAACAGTATAAGACAGGTTTAACTTTGACCAATGGGTAGAAACTATAGGGAGACAGATTTCCTACTCAGTAGACACAAGAATTTTCTAGAAACCAGATTGGCTCAAAAACAGAATAGGCTGCCTTGAAAAGAAATTAAGTGAATACCCTCTACTAAAAGGCATTTGTGCATAAGCTGGATGCATGGTGGGAGGATTTGGGGAATAGATGGGAGTTTGGACTGACCATTGCAAAGATCCCTACTAATCTTGAAATTCCTTGCTTCTATGATTTGCATATGTGTCTTTCCAGAAAAGCCAAGATAAATCCTTTCAAAATCCCCAATGGATAAGAAAAGTAAAATGCCCCCCCCATTTTCATTTGCCTTCTAGAAAACTAATCCCTTCCATGTCTTTTTCTCTTCCACTCAATTAGATGGTAGAGAATCACATTTCCAGCGAGTATACAAAACATATTCAACCATTTTGAAACACTTCACATTTAACACAAATCACATGGCCATAAGTTATAATTACTTCCCATTACACAAAGAGTTCCATTTTTAGAAAAACCAAAATGCTCTATGATGCCTCTTGCTATCCCTCTCCCATTGTTTTTCTGTTTGACTAGCTTGGCAGTACTTTCCCATCCTGCTCTCTTGCTGTCTGAGTCCGTGGCACCTGCCAATAAAAGTGATGCAGACTTTGATGCTCACACAGGTTTCCAACAACAGAGTTCACTTCATAATCACTAGAGTTCAGCCAGTAAGCCTGATCTGAGTGACACTGGATTTTTTACCTGAGATGTTACGCTGTAGGCTTTCATTTCTACAGGTTATGAACCGCTTTGAAAGTGAATTTTTTAGCTTGCTAGGGAAAATGACCCGTGAACCTGCAGACAAATCCCAACTGATTGGACAAAGCCCAATCCCTTGTTATAGTGCTTGAGTTTGCTTGGAAAATTGGTTGCCATTGGACTCACAGATCCAGGGTCATCCTTTGGGGGTTGTGTGTGTGTGTGTGTGTGTGTGTGTGTGTATTTTTTAACATGGTTGGTGCATGAAGCACATCATAATAAGTGTACCCTATGAAACAGTATTTACTTTTTGGTCAGTGTGAATATCAAAAGCAGTCTTAAATTAGAGGAGGGTCACAGAAGATGAAAGGACATCAGACAGCAGTGAGTAAGAGGAATGATATGACCAGGACTGCCATCCTAACCTTTATCACAAAATCATTGTCATCACTGACAACACATTGATCAGCCAGGCACTGTGTAAGCAGATGCACGTGCATGCATGATCTTATTTATTCATCTATGTACTGTTATCCCCATTTTACAAAGGAGGCTAAGAAAGGTTAAATAGCCACTGGTGGTGGAGCTGGAATTTGAGCCCAGGATGATGCCTCTGAAGCCTCTTGACTTTTCTTGACATTGGCCTGTTTTGGTGGCTTTTTTTTTTTCAGTTCAGAGCCTGACTATTATCTGCCCCTCAGCTACCCGTTTTAGCTGCCTTCTCTCATTTTTTTGTCTCTGATATCATATTTCCTGATGTTTGTGGCTAGATTCCTTCCTCTCCAAGGTCTCTTATTTGCCTAAAGTTATAGTTTATGTTTCAGATACCCAAGGGTAGCATTTTTCACTTATTGAATTTTCAAAACAACAAATAAATTTAGGGACAATTAAAATCTCAATGAGAGCTTGGGTTCTACCAGGAGACCCTGACCTTTGTATCCAGCACTTTAAGATGAACAAGCATGGGACTGTACAACTCAGTGAACCCTGTTGTAAATGATGGATTATAGTTGATAGTACAATTATAAAAACCTTCTTTCATGAATTGTACAAATGTACCACACTAATGTAAGGTGTTAATATTAGGTGGTATATGAGAACTCTGTATTTTACATATGATTTTTCTGTAAACCTCAACTTCTCTATTAATAATAATAAAAAGAAATATCTTCCAATCCTCTCCCATGAAAAGCTGCCTTTCTGGATAGCTGGGATTTAGACTGTCTATCATTTTAGTCAAAGAAGTTGCTCAATAAAGACTTGTTGACCAAAGTTTTTCACAGGCCAAAAACAGAGAAGTCTTATTTCTTCCCGCTTGCAAATAAAGATTCAAATGTTTTCATAATGAAATATGGATAATGGAATAATTTAGATTTACACTGAAAAATGTTTAATGGTATAGTTAAATTTCTGTTTCCAAGATAGACTCTTATAAAGGGAAGATTTATTTTTTTTTTTAAGATTTATTTATTTATTTTATTACATATCTCCCCTTCCCCCCCATTGCGGCGACGCGCCGAGACTTGGTCACTGCACAGGCGCGGCTTTCCCCGCTTGTGGGCGGCTTCTGCTTCTATTCACGGCCGGCTCTTGCTTCAGTTCGCGGGTGGCTGGCTGCGTTCCATTCACGGGCGACCTGCCCTGCCCGTGGCGGCTTTTGCCCTGTCCGTGGCAGCTTTTTGCCCTGCCCACGGCGGCTCTGGCCCGCCCATGGCGGCTTGCCATTCTCAATGGCGGTCTGCCCGCTAGGAGAGGTCCCCGGGAACCGAACC
>PVKH010009527.1:0-18766 GCA_004027955.1 Chaetophractus vellerosus
CTAATATAGTTCCATCTCTAATTTATTTATATTTACATTTGGTATGGATGGAGTTGGGCAATGTGTGGTGCCTTTTGCCTCGTTTCTTTCACTTAGCATGTGTCCTTTTTTCTTTTTTTTTTTTACCATTGATGGAAGATATTTAATATATTACTATACTCAATTGTCCATAGTTTGTTTTGGTTGTATTTTTGTTCAAATATCACCCTGGTATTAGCCTCTTGTAACATTAGCGTACATTTGTTATGTTTCAGAAAAGAACATTCTTGTGTGTGTGCTATTGACCATGTTCATTTTTCACAGGAGGGTTCGCTGTGCTGTACAGTCCCATGTTTCATTTTTTGGCTTTCCTTATAGTGATATGCACGACCTTGGACTTTCCCTTTCAACCACTATCATACCCATATGTTAGTTCTAATTACAAAGAGATTGGCAACAATTTTAATAACTGGAAACATCCAGCATTGGTAGAGGGTATGAGAAAACAGGACTTTATTGACTGGAATATAAATTAACATGATAGTTTGGTTGAGTAATTTGATAGTATCAATTTTTAAATTTTATTATTTACGCACTCTTGTCCAAAAATTCCATACCTAAGAATTTATACTACAGGAAGAAAATAGGACAAGTACTTGAAGATGTATGTACAAAGCTGTTTAGCACAGTATTATTTGTTATAGAAAAAAATGAAAACAACTTAAGAAATGATTCAATGAATTCTATTAGAACCACATGATGAAATGTCATATAGCCATTAAAAAGAATAAAATTGTCCTGGAAAGATAATGAGCTGCCATATTAAGTGAAAAAATACAATTAACAGAACACTTGAAGATGTCTATGTATATAGTATGTGTGTATGTATATATGTATATATACTTGTACATGTGTTTGTACTTAACATATTCACATAGAAGAAGGAAGAATGGGTAAGGTTTACTTTTTAAGTTTTTCTGATTTGAGACTATAAAACTATTTTATTAAGTGAACCATCCCCCCAAACAATTAGTAAATGGTAGGAGGGCAAAAATGAGAGGTTTTAAATGAAATGAAAGTAAAAATGCAGCTATTTTTATTAGACTACTGACAAGACCCTAAGTAATTAAGTTATGGAAATTTCTTATAATTTAAAAATGCTTACTTTTAAATGTTTTTACAAGAGAACTTTTTAAAAGAATATAATTTCTTGAAAGGTAGGAGAGCCTATTTGCCTACGCTGATAACCAAAAGACAAACTTCATAAATCAGGAATGAGTATTTGAAAGGGGTGAGAGAAACGCTCTTGGCTCGCATTAATATTTCTATCATGATCAAAAGAGTTTTACAAAGAGAGGATTATAAAGTGAGTATTTAGTTGTTAATAAAAAGGAAGTAAAGAGGAAAAAAAGCAAGCCAGACAGTATGAGAATATGTATGCAGCACATATAACTGGCAAAGGGCACAATGGCTGAAATATTTTTTTAAATCTCCTGTACATCAGTAAAGAGAAGACATGCAGCACAAAAATTTTAATAGATATAAGGAAAACTCATACATGTGCAGAGTATATATACATATATATACATATTTATCATATAATTAATGTGACTGAATTTCTTATTTTAATTCCTTAAACATAAATTATATCAATAGGAACTTAAGTAATACCAATGCACAATTCAAATTTTTACACCATTTAAATATGTAATAAAGAACAAGTGAAAAAATAAGTTGGTATTTTTAAACCTTTATAAACTCAAAAATAATCTAGATATCATATGGTGCTTTGTGTATATTGCCTATTCCCAAATAATATACACAAATTTTAATAAGAAACCCCTACATTTAGCAGAATATGTGTATGTAATCTTAATACCACACTGTCAATTTTACTCATATTATTTTTTAATATGTTATGTCAATTTGAATTACTGCCCTGTTACAGAATAAGTAACTCAATTGATAAAACTAAAACTTAATTAAAATATATCCCACTATTTTCTCCATTTGATATAATTATTATATAGCCTTAAATGATTCAGGGTTTTTTTTTTCACTTTACAGCTATGATGCATGATAAATGATACCCAAAAACTTGGAGAACTAAAAACACATAATCCCCATTTTGCCAACAAGATATTTAGTGAACAAGATAATTCCCTAAAATTGACCCCATTCCACCTGCCTGTACACATTCAAAAATAATTCCCTAAAATTGACCCCATTCCACCTGCCTGTAAACATTCAAAAATAAGTCACACAAACAAATCTGCAACACAGGAGCACCACCAAAAATTATCCCAAACCACGAAGAGCCCACTAACAACCACCCAGATTTTAGATGCACTATCGCATCATAAACATATACTTTTAAGACATGGAAGTTTTTTACAATGATAAATACTTACCTGATATTGAAATTGTATGAGTTATTTTAATATAATTGAAGAATACCAAGTTCCTTACACAAACAAGTCACTAAACTCATATGTTCAGTTGACTGTTATCCCAAGGACCATCTACAGACTATGGATCACTGCCTAACTTAAAAGTCAAAGAGAATGTGATGGCTACCCTCACCCTAGGAAGGTGCGTCAATCTACCTCAGGGGTCAAAAAGCTCCCTACTGGGCAAAGAATTCAAGAAGAGATGAAACAACTACTTGCTGTGCATATTATAGAGAGGAATCAAATATCAGGTGGCCCCTAAAGCACGAAGGTTGCTCCCAACTCTAAGCCGTTAATTAAAACTCTATGAAATCTCCCCAATTTATCAGAGTTAGACTCATTTATTATTTCCTACATATGGCTCTTATGCCCCCTTTTATTTGAAGCTATAATTAGCACTATACCCCTTAAATATGAGTCCCAGAGAGACTTAAATCTTCTGCCTGTTCATATGCCACTTAAATCTCAGCAGAGTTGCAGCCAACACCTCCTCTCTAGTTCATTGGACTGGCCCAGGACAACTAACAAAATGATGATGATGGACAACGCCCATCCCATGAAAACAGAGCGTATCTACAACTGCAAGCAAGACCGTTCTATCCATCTGCCCCACTGACTTGAAGCCCCCATCTCAATCAGAAGCAGAGTGGGCATCACCATTCCAAAATTCTCAAGATTGAGGAATGAACAAACATAAGGGAGAAATGTAACTATGGACTCAAGTAGACTTATTATTACTCTAATAATGGAAGAACTTGTAACATTGGTATAAAGGCAGTAGTCACCAGAGGTTCTGAGAGGAGGGAGAGGGAAGAATAGCTGTAATGTGGGGTTTTTTCGGTACATTGGATTGTTCTGCATGATGTTGCAATGACAGATGCAGGCCGTTATGTGTTTTGTCAAAACCTGTAAAATGGTGCAGTGCAAAGTATAAACCACAATGTAAACTATAGACTATGGTTAGTAGCAATGCTTCACTATGTGTTCATCAATTGCAACATATGTACCACACTAATGAAAGATGTGGTTAATGGGGAAAAGTGGGGGAAGGAGGATATACGGGAATCCCCTTTTTTTATGTAAATTTTCTGTAATCTAAAACTTCTTTATAAATAAAGTTTTTTAAAAAATTTTAAACTCTAGGACAAACAAATCCTATTTGGTGTCTCAGGAAAAGGGACAGCCTCCATAACTGGTTATACCAACATGCTAGGAGATGCCAAGTATCTTTGAATCCAACTGGTCAAGCCACTTCATGTGACTGGCCATATCAACTGATAACTGAATGTAACAAGATCAGTATTCAAGATAACTTGGGCATAGGCACAGAGAACAGTTTATAAAAGGACCCCCTCCACCTATACCCCTTCAGATTTCTCCTAAGGCTTCCTCTTGAGGTGGTTTTATTACCACCTTTTTTCAAGTCTTGAGCCTGCCCTATCCCCAAAATGTCTTCAAGACTTGAGGCTAAATTCTTCATCAGACTGCTTTATTATTATTAATTCAAAAAGTCTTTGTTAAGTACCTACTTTGTTTCAGGCACTTTGATAAGCAGTGGTACACAGGGGTGAACAAATCCAAGCAATCACTGTTCTCATAGAGCTTGTTATCTAGTGTGGCAATAAAGCATTAAACAAATCATGAATTTAAATGTTTGAAGAATGCTTAAGCTATGTAATGGAAGGAGGGATGTATGACCTATAAAATATATTTATTATTAACCAGATAAATATAAATGCAGAATCACAAAGACTGTTAAAGCAGGTCTTCATTTCAGGTTCAAGTTATATATTTCAAACTAGTACAAAGTCCACAGTGGGGAAAGATTCAGCACCAGCTTCTCTACTATCTCTAAGCCATGGATCCTGGGCTTAGAATCCCAGGGGGCACCTCATAACCAACTCCATGTTGGCAAAAAGACCCTTTGTATGCTCCTAGAAGGTCCCATCCCAACTTAGGTGCTTTTTCTTCATTTTCTTACTGTTCAGGAAGGGGGAATGGGTGGAACAACTCAAATAGCAGGAAGGTAACATGGCCTCAGGATTTTTTTTTTTTTAATATCAAGTGTGGTAGTTTGGAGCTATATGTACCTCGGAAAAACATTTTCTTAAAATTAATTCATTCCTGTGGGTGTGAACCCATTTTAAATAGTACCCTTTGATGAGGTTATTCAGTTAAGGTGTAGCCCACTTCAATCAGGATGAGTCATAATCCTTTATAAACAGAATGAAATTCAGAGAGAGAAAAGGCCACAGAGTAAGCAGCCAAAAGCTGAACATCAATGGAACCCAGAAGAGAAGGGAGAGCCCAGAGATGCTGTCATGGGCTTTGTCATGTGAAAAGCTAAGGACCAAGGATCATGGGCAGCCAGCCCTTGAATGCCACAGTCTTATGGAAGAAAGCATCACCTTGATGCCTTCATTTGGATTTTAATCTTAGCCTCAAGATCATGACCTAATAAATTCCCGTTGTTTAAGTCAGCCCATTGCATGATATTTTGCTTGAATAGCAAAGGAAGCTAAAGCATCAGGTTTTATGGTGGGAAGATTACTTCTCAAGGCATATCTCTGCACTTTATCCTGCTCTGTTAAGAGCCCCTTCCAACATTGTTACATTTCAACACTGCTGTTTATTATCTCAGTAATCTGGTGCAAATTCATGGAACAGATTTCACTCCAGAAGTAAAATTTCATCTTTCTATTTAGGTAATCTCCTGGAGTTCTACCTAATTTGTGAAGAAGAGTGGGCCTGCAGGTCAGTCTAAAGTAGTGAAAATCATTGGGAAAAGTAATTCTGCAATCGCTATTAACATTTATAAGCACACATGTTTTGACATGTCAGTCTAATTTGAAGAATCTATCATACAGAAATGAAAGCATCAGTAGATATGAATGTATATAGTTAGTTGTTTATTGAGCATTTTCACAATGATAACAATCTAGTAACAACCTGGCTGTCCAAATTAAATATAACAGTATGAAGAAATGCAATCCATTTTTACCATTTATTAAATTTAAATAGAGTACTACAGTTAGGCAGTGACCAATTATCACATGGCTTCTCATCACAGTCAGACTGTATGTAAAACTACTTTTCTTTGCCATAATTTCATCAAAGCCTTTTTCATGTCACTGTTTCTCAAGCTGTAGATCAGTGGATTCAACAGAGGTGTTAGCAATGAATACACCAATGACATCAATTTTTTGCTTTCTGGGTAGTAGCCAGATTTGGGCTGTAAATAAGTCATATTGGCTGTGCCATAGAAGAGGGTAACAGATGTGAGATGAGAGGCACAGGTGGAAAAGGCCTTTTGCCTCCCAGTAGTTGATGGCATCTTCAGGATGGCAAAGAGAACAAGAGTGTATGACAAAAGTATCAACAAGAAAGGAACCATAACAATTAATACGGTGCCCAAGAATGCATAGATTTCAAACAAGAAGGTGTCTGCACATGCAAGCTCAAGCACTGCTGGAGTTTCACAAGAGAGATGATCAATTTGATTGGGGCCACAAAAAGGAAAACTAAATACCCATGTGGTCTGAACAGTAGCCACCATGATCCCGGAGACCCATGAGAACAGTAATAATTTCATAAAAACTCTTTTTTTCATAATCATTGGGTAGCTCAGAGGATGGCAGATTGCAGCAAATCGGTCATAAGCCATTGCCCCCAGGAGAAAACATTCAGTCCCACCAAAAAGGAGAATGAAATACATCTGTGCAAAACAGCCTGCAAAAGAAATTGTCGTTTTCTCAGCGGAGAGGACCACTAGCATCTTAGGCATGATGGCTGCACTGAAACCCACTTCCACCACAGATAAGTTCTGGAGGAACAGGTACATGGGGATGTGAAGGCTCTGGTCCACGGAGATGATGACTATAATGATGGCATTTCCCATCAGGGTGAACAGATAAATAATCAAGAAGACCCCAAAGAGCTGCTCTTGGAGTTCAGGGAAATTAGAAAAGCCCAAGAGGATGAATTCCACAACAGAGCTTTGATTTTGCCTTTTCATTTCAGTAGTGGAGAATATATTGTTTTCATGGACATAGTCTATAAATTATGAAGTAATCCAGTAGCTGAGATTCCAAGTCTGAATTCACACCAGGAATTCTTGGTAGAAGAATGAAGAGAAGAGTGGATGTAGCTCAAGTGGCTGAGGAATTTCTTCCCACAAACGAAGTCCTGGGTTCAATCCCTGGTACATCCTAAAAACGAAACAAAAAACAAAAAGCTAAAAAATAAAATAAAATAAAAAAACACAACTCTCATTGGGGAGCAGATGTAGTTCAGTGGTTCAGTACCTGCTTCCCATGTATGAGGTCCTGTGTTCAATCCCCAGTACCTCCTAGGGAAAAAAAAAAAAAAAAGATGTAATGAAGATCCCATCTTGACAGAACCTCAGGTTGCCATTTTGTAGAATGCCTAATTACTCGGATTCATGAATCTTTCAAATATGAAGCAAGAAGTGAAGACTTCTGGCTCAGAAATCTTATCTGAAAAGTGCAAAGTAATATCATAGTTCTATTGCAACTTCTACAGTTTGTAGTTTAAAATTTAAAATATTTTCAAATCAAACATATTTTATAACTTATGTTCCATTCCTATAACATTGCTGTAGGTATCATACTATTTTTCTCAATTTTATATGAATATAGAATTTAAGATGCTAAAATATGAAGAGTTAAAAAGGAGGCAAAAGGAATAAGATATTATTGTAACAACCTAACAATTCAAAGTTTCAGCAAAGTTACTATATACTTATAATTCTCCATGAAGTTCAAAATGTCTGTATGTTAATTTGTTAAATGTGACAACACTGAAGAAAAACACAAAGGGGGTTAAATTTTAGATGTATCTGTCTCAATTAATCTCAAAATTATATGAATTGGCTTCTAGCTTATAAATTTCCCCCTAATTTTATAAGGGGGAAATTGACCTGGCCAATTAATATTGGGATGTAAATGGTTGGGAAATTTCTAAGGCTAATACTCCATGGCCCACCCTATGACCATGAGAGTGTGAAAGTGGCATTCAGAACTTCAGAAAATGCCCATTTTTTTTCGTCATTGTGAAACATGTGATATGAGAGACAGTTCCTCACTGTCTCTCTCAAGCTCTCCCTCTCTGTCTCTCTGTCTCTGTCTCTTACTTACTTCCCATCTAATCAAGAGGTTTATGTAACCATTAATCATTCAACAAAAACTGACCGAACACATAACATTTCAAGGCTCTGCGCTCCCAGGTGTACATTTGAACCCTGAGTCAACAGAGAGATTTTCCCTAGCCATACTACATAAAACATTATCCCTCCTTCTAATCCAGCACTCTCAAACTCCTGCCTCTTATACCATGCTCTATTTTTTCCTATCTGATGCTAAATATATAGATATACACATAGACACAAACATAGACATAGACATCAATATATACTCAGACTTCCCTGTGAGACAATAAGCTCCAGGAGGCCAAGGATTTAGTTTTGTTCTTTGCCATACTCACAATGTCTATAACAGTCTATGACCCATAATAGATGTAAACCAATATTGGCTGAGTAAGTATATATACATTTATATATAAATGAGGCAAATCCAGGCTCTACGTTTAAGGAATAGTGCCTGAAAGAAGTAAAAACAGTACACAACATTATCGGGAAACAGAAGTAATAACAAATGCTTTAGAAATTTAAATGAGGGAAAGATTACTTCTGAATGGGGAGAGAAGGTACACAATAAAATTTACAAAAGGTCATGGGTAGAAGGGTCATTTGGTGAAAGGGAAAAGACAAAAAGAAGAAGGCTGTCTTGATCTAGCAATAGTTTGTCAATGACACCTGACATTAGAATGGATCCTTCTAGCATTTTTGTGATGCTTTGAAAATAAGCAGATATTTTACTGGGTGACATAAGGAAGTCAAGAGGCCAAAAGGGCATATCAAGCTGAAGACATTTACTGTTGTCTCCAGTTCAGATCATTAGGACACCAGCCAAGAGGAGAAGGCAAAATGATTTATTCCTAAATTTAACCATAGTCATATATGTATTCTAGTACCTTTAGTAACTATAATAACTATATTTTAGAGGTCAAAAACAATCCCCTAAAATTAGTAAAATAGACTATGCAAAACCAAATATTTAAAACCCATTTCTGGGAGTGGATATGGCTCAGTTGGGAGGTCCCAGGTTCAGTTTCCAGGGCCTCCTGAAAAAAACAAAAAGACAAACAACAAGCAAAACAAACAAAAAAAAAACAACTCAGGGAAGCCAATATGGCTCAGTGGTTGCGGTCCAGCTTCCCACATACAAGGTCCCGGATTCAATAAAAATAAATAAATAAATAACATTTCTAATGGAAAGCAAAAAGAATAACGTGTTCAGATCCAAACATTTAAAAGTAGATAAGGGGGCCGGCTCGATAGCCCAGTGGATAGGGCACCGGCATACCACATGGGAGGCCCCGGGTTCGGTTCCCAGGGTCATCTCCTAGCAGGCAGACCACCTTGAGAATGGCAGGCCTCCATGGGCGGGCCAGAGCCGCTGTGGGCAGGGCAAAAAACTGCCACGGACAGGGCAAAAGCCGCCACGGGCAGGGCAGGTAGCCCGCGAATGGAGCGCAGCCAGCCACCCGCGAACTGAAAGCCGGCCGTGAATGGAAGCAGAAACTGCCCACAAGCGGGGAAAGCCGCACCTGTGCAGTGACCAGTCTTGGCGTGTCGCCGCAGCGGGGGGGAAGGGGAGATATGTAATAAAATAAATAAATCTTTAAAAAAAAAAAAAGTAGATAGGCTTTGAATTTAGGAAATTTAGGTATATGTAAAAAATAGAAAACCTTTATAGGACTGATTAAAAGCCCAAATGCACCTCAAAGGACATTGTCAAAAGGGTGAAAAGGTAGCCAACTCAATGGGAGAACATATTTGGTAATCACGTATCTGATAAGGGTTTAATATCCACGATCTATAAGGAAATCATACAACTCAACAATAAAAAAGACAAAGTATCTGATTTAAAAATGGACAAAAGACTTGAAAAGACAACTATTCAAAGAGGAAATACAAATGGCAAAAAACACATGAAAAAATGTTCAGCATCACTAGCGATTAAGGAAATGCAAATCAAAACTACAATGAGATATCATTTCACACCTATTAGACTAGCCCGCTACTAAAAAGTCAGAAAACTGTAAATGTTGGAGAGGATATGGAGAGATAGGAATGCTTATTCACTGTTGGTGGGAATGTAGAATGGTACAGCCACTGTGGAGGACTGTTTGGCAGTTCCTAAAGAAAGTGAATATAGACTTGCCATGGGACCTGGCAGTACCATTGCTAGGTATATACCCAGGAGTACTGAGAGCAGTGACATGAATAGATAACTGCACACCAATGTTCATAGCAGTGTTATTCATAATAGCCAAAAGTTGGAAACAACCCAACTGATTATTGGATAAACAAATTGTGGAGTATACACACAATGGAATATTATGCAGTGGTAAGAAGAAATGAAGTCATGAAACATATGACAACATGGATGAACCTCGAGGGCAGTACGTTGAGTGAAGCAAGCCATCCACAAAAGGACAAATACTGTATGATTGCCTTATTATGAACTAAATATATTGTGTGAAATATAAATATATTATCTGAAATATGAATATAGGTAGAATTGTATATATAAGACTATTTTTCCTTGAAGCTGAACAAATGTAAATTAATACCACACAATGTTAATGTCAGACAAAAAAAAAAAACATTATACTAAGTGAAGGAGACCAGATACATAGTACTACATATTATATGATTCCATTTATATGAAATGTAAATATAAATTAATTCATAAAAATGAAAGATGGTTATGTAGGCCTGTGGAAGGAATGTTAAGGGGTTTGGAGTCTTTCTTTTTGGAGTTATGAAATTGTTCTAGAATTTTTAGGATGATGAGTGTACAACATTGTGATTATACTAAAAGCCATTGCTTATACACTTTGTGATCCAAATCTTCTTCAAAAGTGAACCCATAACAATAGCCAAATACAATGAATAGGAAAATGAAATAATAATGATTATTTAAATGTAAGATTTAAAATACATGAAAACTTAAAAAATAAAAAATAAAAACATTTTTAAAAAAGAAAAGAAAAGAATATTAAAGGATTGGGCTGTTCAAAAAATGTGAAAATTTTTTTAAAATAAAAATAAAAAAATAAAAAATATTTTTAATTTTTTTTTTCCGTTTTGCCTTGTGTCCATGCAATATCTAATGTCCAGTCTGTTCCATGGCACCTTCCCCTTCTCACTCCCCAGCGTCCCACCATTTTTCATTTAATTTTCAAAGACGTTTTAGGTCACAGCACAGTCACACACAGAATACAAGTCACTCTCGTATACTCAATCTCCTCCCCCATTCCCCACCCCACACCAAAACCTTTTTGTATATGGATGGTAGCACCGTTATAACTGATACACAGATAGTGAAACACAGCTACCAAACATTGTCATCAGTCCACAGCATGGTCCACATTTTAGATCATACACTTTTATAATTTTTTATGACATTCACCCTGTCCTGTGTCCACCACTGCAAGGCAATGGAAAACATTTCAACTGACCACTAAATGCCCCCTGTTCGATCCACTCTGTTCCTAGCCAGAAACAGCCACTATGTACAGTGGGGGAACAGAGAGAGATTGAGAGGTAAGGAATTTTCTTGTTTGTTTCTTTGTCTGTTTTTTTTTAAAGATTTATTTATTTATTTTATTTATTTATTACATATCCCCCCCTCCTTTTCTGCTTGCTCTTGCTGTGTGTCCATTCTTGTGTTCCTCTCTGTCTGCTTTGTCTCTCCCCAGTTGCAGGGACGTGCTGAGACCAGTCACGGTGCAGGCGGCTTTGCCCCGCTTGTGGGCGGCTTCTGCTTCCATTCACGGCTGGCTCTGCTTCAGTTCGTAGATGGCTGGCTGCACTCCGTTCACGGGTGACCTGCCCTGCCCATGGTGGCTTTGCCCTGTCCATTTTTGCCCTGCCCACGGCGGCCCTGCCCACCCATGGCAGCTTGCCCTTCTCAAGGCGGTCTGCCCGCCAGGAGAGGTCCCCGGGAACCGAACCCAGGGCCTCCCATGTGGTATACCGGCGCCCTATCCACTGGGCTATATGGCCGGCCCCTCTTTGTCTGTTTTTTTGTTTACTATTATTAATATTGAAATAATGAAAATGCTCTAATAATGATTGAAATGATGAATGCACAATTATGTGATATAGCAAATACCATTGGAGGAATTGTATGCTTTATTAAGATGTATCAATAAAATTGATTTTTTTTAAAAAGACCATATGAAACTAAACCAAATTACGCCTTTATGAGTGAGTAAAAAGCATCTGACAAGTGCTCCATCTTTCCCTTACAACTTATAAGCCCCTAATGCTGTCTTGATAACTCATTGACATGTAATGCTTTGGAATATCACTCTCCTCCTTATGTTTCACCCTTCTAATTGGAAAAGGTAGGGGTTGTACTTATTTACCAAGTTCTCTCTCACTTACAAACTTCTAAGATTTGATGATTCGTGAATGCATAACACTTATAGCTCTTATTATTGCCCAAACTATACTCTGAAAACAAAAGAAAAATTCACTAGCATCAAAACTTAAGAGTCTACTAATTTGAATGTTTCAGCTGTGTCTAGCTGATTCCTGACCACCGAGGTGTCACTTCAAGAGATTTACCAATGATCAGTAAAAAAAACCGTAAATGGAAAGCCCAATAACAGGAACTAAAATAGTCTCTTCACTCACTTACCTTTTGACTCTATCACTTTGATTTTCATGCTATTTTATCAGACGTTTTACCTCTAGTTAAAACCCACCATCTTATAAATACAACTCAGCTATTCAGTGCATGATTTGATAACATTAAATGGCTTTGAATCATATGCCCTAGAGAAGCCCTCCCTGGAGAATTTGCAATCATTCTGTATAGACTTTCCCATATTCTTGTGTAATCATTAAAGGACCTTGGACTTGGCCCTCAGGTGTGAAAGCTCAATAGCACAAACTTGGAGCATGACTCCTTCATATTTCTATGGGGAGTAAACACCTCTTCACACAAGAGACTCAATTCCACCATGACATCTCCTAACAGGAGGTGAAAGCAGAGGCTGGATAAATGGTAATGCGTAGGGAAAGAGAAGAAAGGAGGGAGGGGTAAGGGAGTGAGAAAAGCAGGTGCATCAGATTGAACAGAATGAACAGTTTGTGCAAAGGTGAGGAACAAGTTAAAGCAAATAGATAGAAGCTATTTGTAGAGAACGTGGACGCCACCTCACTTAAGAACTTTGTATCCATTAGTGGAATTATGGATCCACTGAAAATTTTTTGAGGAAAAAAAATAGTCACCTGTGATTTCGTAGAAAGAACTTTTAAATTTGTAGTCAAAAGATCTTCACTAAATGTATGACTTTGAGCAGATCATTTGGCTCTATTACTTTCTCTGTAAAATAAAGTTATCAATCTCTACATGTGGATGTGAAAATCAGGAAACATAGGCTCAGTCTAAACTAACTGAAACAACAAATGAGACTTATTAATCTGAAGTCCTGGCTTTATCGAGAACTAGGACAATGTGGATAGGACCTGGGTTTCCTTTCTCTACTTCTCTTCTCTGCTTTGCTAGAGCCAGTTCCATTCTCAAGAAAGCACTTCCTTCCCGGCAGCAATAAGGCTTCCAACAACACTTGGTAATACATCCTCTCTGATTTGCATCTAGGAGGAAATATACCAGTTATCCTGATAAGAAGTAAAGGAGTTTCATCACAGAATCCAAGCTAGGATGGATTGGATTACATGCCCATCCATGAACCAGTCTTGTGTCCTGAAAAAGAAAGTAAAATTAATATCAAACTATCATTCAAAGCCAAAAGTCTTAATTTAAGAAGGAAGATATTTTTATGAATGCACAATCTACAAAGATGACTCAAAGGACTTGACAGAGCAACAAAAAATGAAACATAAAATCAACACCGATGCAACAACAATCAAAATTTGGAGATTTTAACGCACCTTTCTCAAGGTGTGACAGAGTAAAGGAAAAACAAAGAAATACAAATGGAAGATGTGAATAATAAAATTTTAAGGGAACCAGCTGTGGCTTAATTGGTAGGGCTCTGGTTTGCCACATGGGAGGCCCCGGGTTCGGTTCCCAGGGCCTCCTGGAGAAGACAAGGGCCTCCTGGAGAAGACAAGGGTCTCCTGGAGAAGACAAGCCGCCACGTGATGAGCTGACTCAACAGGATGGCGCAGCAGGGGAAGACAAGCAGACACAGAAAAACGCAAAGCAAATGAACACAGCAAGCACAAGCAGCAAGGGGGGGATATGTAAATAAAATAAAAATAAATCTTAAAAAAATTTTTTTAATATATTCACGGTAATGAAAGAGGAAATATGAGCCAGAAAGGACACTTTTACTCTGATAACTATACATTTTCCTCCCAAAATATTCATGGAATATTTATAAAAATTGATTACATTATTTGCCACAAAGAAAATCTCAGGAAATTTCAAATATTTCACAATGATGCAAACAACATTCTTTGCAATAAAACTTCAGAACAATAACCAAAAAGAAAAAAGAAAACTCAAGTCTTAGAAAATTTTAAATGCTCTAAAACATCTCTTACATTAAAGAGGAAGTCAAAAATAAAATAGAGACCACTAAGAAATACATCTGTAAATAAAATAAACTCATGCTCACTTATTAATATATCCAAAATGGAATTCCTGGTATTCTCCAAAAACCTGTTGTACCCTGAGATTTCCCCATCTCAGATAATAGTAACATCAAGCAACATATCTCACAGGCTGAAAACTTGGCAGTTGTCCTTGAATCTATCCTTTCTCCCAGACCCATATCAAATCCATTAGCATATCCTGTGGCTCTACATTCAAAATACAGTACATCATGAATGTGAACATTCTCACAGTTTTTAGCACTAACATCCTGCTCCAAGCTGCCATTGCCTCCCAACTGAATAAGTGCAGTAGCCTCCAAACTGTTCTCCCTTGCCCTCTATCAAAATCCTACAATGTCTCCCTATCAGTTTATAAACTCATAAATATAGACTAAAAGATCTTTTCCATATTACTATCTGGTCTCATCCCTTATTACATTCCCTTGTTTACCCCTATTCAACCATGATAGTCTCCTCACTATTTCTTGAATCCACCAGGAATGTTTGCATCTCATAGCCACTGCCTTTGTTTTTCCCTCAACCTGGGATATACCTTCCCATAAACCTATCTCCCTTACTTCCATTAAGTCTTTGCTCAAATTATCTCAGTGAGATCCTCTCTGATACTCCTAGTTAAATTGAATCCTACACCCACTACTTTATATCACTCTATCTTACTGTATTTTTCCACCATACCAGAAGCACATCTGAAAAATAAAGGTATAAAAAAGCTGAAAATAACATGGTAGAAAAATATATTCTAGACAGATGCTAATCAGTGAAAAATTATGTAACTATATTACAACCTGGAAAAGCAGGTGGTAGAGCATAAAGCATCACTAGAGATAAAGAAGCTTGTCCATAAGGAGAAGAGGTTTAATTCTCAAAGAAGACATATCAATTCTAAATTTGTATGTATTCAATAAATGGCCTCCAACATATGAAGTATAAATTGACATAACCACAAGGAAATTTAAAATTTTCCATCATAAGGGGAGACTTTAACCTACCTCTTTAAGTAACTGATAGAAGAAATAAATAAAAAGCAGAAAGCAAATATAAACACTCTTAATGCACTTAGTTAATGCACATATTGAGAAGGCTGTACCAATTGGGGGAAAAAAACATCCCTTTCAATCACATACAGAAATGTTCACAAATGGACAATATATTGGGCCATAAGGAAATTATCAACAACTTTTAAAAGATTTAAACCATAAAGTATGTTCTCTGACCACAATGCAATAATGTAAGAATCTAATAAAATATAAGTGAGAAATATCAATATGTTTAGAAATAAATAAATACATTTCTAAACAACCGGTGAGTCATGAGGTAATAAAAAAGAAAATTAAGGAGTATTTTGCATTAAACAATAATGAATCATATTATGTGCATATTACACAAAGTAATTAGAAAATAATGAATTAAGTGTACACCTTAAGAAGTTAGATAAAAACAATGAAATAAACTCAAGGAAAATAGAAATAGAAATTTGTTAATAAAGAAGCATAATTTAATGGTCAGAAAATAAACATACATATAGAGAGAACAATAAATGCTTAAAGTTGGTTCTTTAAAAGTTCTGATACATGATAAATCCTGATTAGACTGATTTAGAAAAAAAAGTAAAGGAATAAATAAGCATGATCAAGAATTTTTTAAAAGGGGTATCACTATAGATCTTGCAGAAATTATGAAAACATTATGCCATAAATTTGAAACTTTAGAGCATCTATATCACTGTCAAAAAAATAACAAAACTGAAACAAGTAGAGAAACCCTAAAAAGTCAATAACTATTCAAGATACTAAATTGGTAATTAAAACCTTTACAGGAAAGGAAAAGTAGCCTTCTTAATAGAATCATTAGTAAGCACTTCATAACATTTAAAGAAGAAATGAATTCAATCTTACAAAAAATTTCCATAAAATAAAACAAAGTGTGGCTCGACATAAGAAAATCAATCAATATAATATGCCACATTGATAGAATGAAAGTAAAACCACATGAGCATCTCAATTGACAGAGAAAAGGCATTTGACAAAATCCAGCACCCTTTCTTTTTTTTTTTAATTTTTTCTTTATTTTTAAAGAAGCTACAGATTACATAAATGTTACACAAATATAGGGAGTTCCCATCTCCTCACCTTCCCACACTTTTCCCCATTAACAACAGTTTTCATTAGTGTGGTACATTTGTTACAATTGCTGGACTCATATTGAAGCATTGCTACTAACCATGGTCTATAGTTTACATTATGGTTTACACTTAGCACCGCACCACTTTATATGTTTTTGACAAAATGTATAGTGGCTTATATCATCATTGCAATATGCAGGACAATTCCAATGTCCCAAAAATGCCCCATATGACACTTATTCTTCCCTTCCCTCCCCTCAGAACCTCTGGTGACCACTGTCTTTATATCAATGTTACAAGTTCTTCCATTACAAGAATAATAATAAATATACTTTAGTCCATAGTTGCATTCCTCCCTTATGTTTGTTTATACCTCAATCACGAGGATTTGGGGATAGTTATGCCCACTCTGCTTCCAATTGAGAGGGGCCTTCGACCAATGGGGGCAGATGGATGGCGCTATCTTGCTTCCAGTTGTAGATACTCTCTGTTTTGGGGATGGGTGTTTTCCATCATCCTTTTGTTAGCTGTCCTGGGCGAGTCCGATGAATTTGGAGAGTAGGTGTTGGTTGCAACTCTGCTGAGATTCAGGGCTCAACTGGCATATGAACTTAAAGCCAGAAGATTTAATATCTGAGACATATACTTAATGAGTATAGTGCTAATTATAGGTTTAAATAAAAGGGGCAGAAGAATCATGTGTAGGAAAATTATAAATGAGTCTAAATGATACATTGGGGGGATGGGTTATCATATATTCCAAGGTAAGGCCCAGTGATTGGGGTGCCAATTTCCTGGGGTGGTCTGCCCTGCCCATTGTGTCTAGATGTCTCTAGAACCCTCAGGAGCAACCCTGCTTGAGGCACTGTTTACTGTGGCAGTCAGTGAGATCCTTCTGAGATGTGCATAAACATAACCTCTGAAATGACCTCTCAACTCACTTTGAAATCGCTTAGCTATAAAAACTCATTCATATTTAATATTTCCCCCTTTTGATCTAGACCTTTTTCCAAATGCATTGGTAGTGGGCACTTGGTAATAATCTTTCAGTGGCAGGGAGACATCCCTGGGAGTCAAGTCCCATGCCAGGGGGAAGGTAGTGAGTTTATATGCTGAGTTTGACTTAGAAAGAGGCCACATTAGAGCAACAAGGAGGCTTTCAGGAGGTACCTCTTAGGCAATATATATTACTTGGATAAGTTGTAATTTCACAAGAATGAAGTTCATAAGTACAAGCATCAATATCAAGGGCATGGCGTATTGGTCTGTCCTCCTTTACTAGGCACTGTCCATGTCCCCTAAAGGACCTTGCCACGCTACTAGAGAATGTAGCAAGACTCCCCAGGATGAGAATTCAGTATCCCATAGATTACTGTGTGAGTCTCTACCCACCAAGACAACACCCCAGGACCATGTGAACATATTCATATTCCATAGAGGCATGGCCCAGGAGCACCCTTCCCCACACATCCCCCCACCACCAACACCCCACACCATAATCCTCCCCTGCCACAGTTGCAACCCTTCTGCAATCCAAAACCTCCCCCCAAAACAAAGCCAAAAATAATAAAATAATAAATAAATAATTTTTTGCATTGTGCCTTTCATAACTGTAAGATGTGTTATCTTTTAGGTATATTGACAATTTCTTCTGTATGTTCCCCCAGTGTCTTATTTTTCACTTTATTTTCCAAGAAGCTTCAGATTACAGAAAAATCATATGGAAAATATATGTGATTCCCATGTACCACCCCCCACATCCTCCCCTACCAATAACATCCTACATGAGTATGGTACATTTGTTACAAATGATGAACAAATATTGAAGCATTGCTACAAATCATGGTCAATGGTTTACATTATGGTTTACATTTTGCAGTGTACACTTTTACAGGTTGTGACAAAATGTTTAATGGCCTGTATCTGTCAATGCAAGATCATACAGAACAATTCCAATGCCGCCAAAATGTCCTGTGTTCTACCCATTCTTCCCTCCCCCTCTCCTCGGAACTTATGATGATCACTAAGTTTCAATTTTTCAACAATGAGGTTCATAGTTACATGCATTAATACTGAGGGCTTGACATACTGGTCTGTTTTCCTTTATTAGGCACTGCCTATGTACTCAGAGATTCTTGCCTCTCCAATTGAGAATGTAGCAGGACTCCCCAGGATGGGAATTTAGTATTCTCTTGTTTATTGTGTGGGTCTCCACCCACTGAGATGACACCCTATGACAAGATGAACACATTCTTGTTCCATAGAAGCATGTCCCAGGTGCGCCTTTTCCCACCTATCCCCCCACCACTGAAGCCCTGCACCAGTGACCTATCCTGCCATATTTGCCAAAAGAACATTCCAACAATTGTAGTTTCAACCACAGACCTACAAATCCCCAGAGTTCACTTGTTGCCTCCTCCAGCCCTCCTCCCAGTTCCAGGAATAGCCCAACTCAACCTCCACCACCCTACT
>PVKH010009528.1:0-18770 GCA_004027955.1 Chaetophractus vellerosus
CCACGGCGGCTTTGCCCCGCCCACAGCGGCTTGCCTTTCTCAAGGCCGTCCGCCTGCTCAGAGAGGTCCCCGGGAACCGAACCTGGGGCCTCCCATGTGGTACACCAGCGCTCTTATCCACTGAGCTATAACTTCCATATCCTATTTAACATGCTTAATATTTCCTCTAGCTTTTTAAACATATGGAATATAATAATAATAACTGATTTAATGTCCCTGTCTACTAATTTTATCATCTATGTCATTTCTGGTTCAGTTTTGATGAACTGATTTTTCCTCCTCATTATGCCTTGTGTTTCCATGCTTTCTTGCATATCTGTTAAAATTTTTTTGAGGTACTGGGGCCAAAGATTGAACCCAGGACCTGGGACCTCATATGTGGGAAGACAGCACTCAATCGCGTCAGCCACATCCGCTTCCACATATCTTTTACTTTTTCATTGATTGCCAGACATTGTGAATTTTACTTTGTTGGATGTTGGATGTTTTTGTAATCCTTAAGATATTCTTGAGGGGTGCGGTTAAAATACTTGGAAAGAGTCTGACCTTATTGGATTTTGCTTTTTTTCCAAATAAAATTTTATTGAATGTGAATATTCTCGCTGTCCTGATTTTGTGATCATCAGGGTATGTTAAACATTTGCTTTATTAGAAATCATGCATGTGTCCCCAGACCTAGTTTTTCTCCCTAGTTCTGGTTTTTGGAATGCTGGTGATAAACTAAGCCTGATTTATTATATGACCATCCTGTATGGGAAAAGACCGTAACTCTAGGCATCTTTGGTCAACCTTAAGAGATATAGCAGGGGAACAGATGTGGCTCGGGTGGTTGGGCATCTGTCTCCCATATGGAGGGACCTGGGTTTGATCCCTGGGACCTCCTGGTAAAAAGAAAAAAAAGAAAAATATAGAAGGCATGTGGGCCATCAGGCCACGTGTGTGGGTGTGCCACCTGGCCCCACGAGCCACGCAGCAAGATGATGACATAACAGAAGAGTGACACAAGGGAGAGCTAAGATGAGATGCACCGAAAAACCAAGAACTAAGGTGGTGCAGGTGGTAGGATGCCTCTGTCCCACATTGGAGGTTCCCAGGATCGAATCCCAGTGAAGACAGGAGGAGAAGGATGGGAAAAGAGGGCAGGAAACAGACACAGAGCTGCCCAGTGAATGGACAAAGAAACAGCAAAAATGGGGGAGGGGCAATGGATAAAAGTAAATAAATCCTTAAAAAATGTATAGGGGAGGAAGATACGGGCTATAGTTAGAAGTAGTACTTTGACGATGATTTTTTTAAATTTATCCCCCCCGCCCCCCCCTTGATGCTTGTGCTGTGTCCATTTGCTGTGCCTGCTTGTCTCCCTTTGTTGCATCATCTTGCCATGCCAGCTCACTGCAACATGTGTGCCGGCTTGCCTTAATCAGGAGGCCCTAGGAATTGAACCTGGGGCCTCCCATATGGTAAATGGGAGCCCAACCACTTGAGCCACAGCCACTTCCCTCATGATTTGTTAACAAATGTTTCATAACAATGCACGGTATTTGTGGGGGCGGGGGGTGATGTGTGGGAGCCCTGTATGATGTTATGCATGTTTGTTTTGTAAGTTCACTATGTTTACTGAACACTTATAGTTTATGTATGTTCATGTATATATGATATACTTCAATAAATTTTTTAAAAACAGTTTATTTAAGTATATCATACATACATGAACATACATAAACAGTAAGTATATAATAAAACTTGTGAACTTACAAAACAAACATGCATATCATCATACAGGTCTCCCATACATTACCCCACCACCACCATCTTGCATTGTTGTGAAATATTTGTTATGAGCTATGAACTAAGTAGAGCCCATATCTTATAATTGGAGTATTTCCCCCCCAACCCATCCAATTATTAACACTAATCCATTCAAAGTATACCCTCAGTGGCTCTCATTTTCATCACAGAGTTGTGCTATCATCACCTCAATTTTAGAATGTTTTAATTACTCCAAAAGGAAAAATCCCATACCCATCTTTTTCCCTTTATCAGTCTAGCAAAGGTTTTTTGTTTTTTTTTTTTGTTATTGTTGATCTTCTCAAAGAACCAACTTTTGGTTATGTGATTCTATTACATTCTTTGTTCTCAATTTTATTTATTTCTGCTCTATTGTTTATTATTTCTTTCCTTTGGCTTGGATTGATATTAGTCTGCTGATCTTTTTCTAGTTCCTCCAGGTGTGCAGTTAGGTCTTTGATTTTAAATGGTTCTTTTTTAATGTAAGCTTTGAGGGCCATAAATTTCCCTCTCAGCACTGCCTTTGCTGTATCCCATAGGTTCTGATGTTGCATTCTCATTTTCATTCATCACATGATAGTTATTGAGTTCTCTTGTAAGTGGGTCTCTTTGACCCACTGATTATTTAAGAGTGTGTTGTTTAATCTCCATATATTTGTGAATTTCCCCCTTTTTCTTCCATGTCATTGATTTCCACCTTCACTGCATTAAAATCAGAGAAGGTGCTTTCTATAATTTCAAATCTTTTTAAATTTATTGAGATCTGTGTCTCATGACCCAACATATGGTCTGTCCTGAAGAAGGATACATGAGTGCTTGAAAAGAATGTATAACCTGCTGTTTTGGGGTGCAATGCTCTATACATGTCTGTTAGGTCTAGTTGATTTGATTTATCATATTATTCAAACTGTTTCCTTATTTATCCTCTGTCCAGATGTTCTATCCAATGCTGAGAGTGGTGTAGTGAAGTCTCCAACTATTATTATAGAGACATTTATCTCTCTTCAGTTTTGCCAGTGTGTGCCTCATGTACCTTAGGGCACCCAGGTTAGGTGTATAAACAAACATTTATTATAGTTATTTCTTCTTGGTGAATTGCCCCTTTTATTAATATATAATGATTATCTTCATTTCTTATAACAGTTTTGCATTTAAAAACTATTTTTCCCGATCTTAGTATCACTATTCCAGACCTTTTTTTTGGTTTCTGTTTGCGTGGAATATCTTTTTCCAACCTTTCACTTTCAACTTGGTTGTGTCCTTACATCTGAGATGAGTCTCTTGTAGATAGCATATAGATGGCTCATATTTTTTATCCATTTTGTCAGTCTGTGTCTTTTGATTGGGGAATTCAATCCATTAATGTTTAATGTTATTACTGTAAAGGCATTATTTACTTCGTCCATTTTATCCTTGGCTGACTGTTGCCACATCTTACTATAGTCTTTTTACCCATAAAGTTACTAGTAATCTTCATTTCTCCACTCTTCTCCAAGTCTCTCATCCTTGGTTTTTTCTTTCAGGCTTGAGCACACCTTTAGCATCTCTTGTAAATCTGGTCTTTAGGTAACATACCCTCTCAGTTTTTGTCTGTGAAGACTTTAACTCACCATTATTTTTGAAGGATGGTTTTGCTGGATATAGAATTCTTGGCTGGTAGCTTTTTTCTTTCAGTAATTAAATATATCATACCACTTTCTTCTAGTCTTTATGGTTTCTGATGAGAGATCAGCACTTAGTCTTACTGAGGTTCCCTTGTATGTGATGAATTGCTTTTCTCTTGCTGCTTTCAGATTCCTCTCTTAATCTCTGGTACTTGTCATTCTGAATAGTAGATGTCTCGGAGTAAGTCTATTGGATTTATTCTGTTTGGGACGCACTTCCTTCTAGGATATTGATATGTGTGTCTTTCATAAATATTAGAAAGTTTTCAGTCATTTCCTCAAATATTCTTTCTGCCCTTTTTCTGTTTTTCTTTTTTTTCTCCTGGGACACCAATAACATGCATGCCTGTGCATTTTGCATTGCCATTCAATTCACTGGCACCCTGTTCAATTCTTTCCATTTTTTTCCCTGTTTTCCTGTCTTTTCAAGTTCAGTTGCTCGCTCCTCCAATTAATTAATTCTGTCCTCCAGCAATTCAAATCTGCTGTTACCTGCCTCTAATGTATTTTTAGTCTCATTGATTGTACCTTTCATTCCTGCAAGTTCTGTTTCTTTCCATTGCAGGCTTTCAAATTATTCTTTATGTTCACCCAGTGTCTCAATATCCTTTATCTCTTTAGTCATATTTTCCTTCAATTTCTTGATTGATTTAGGAGATTTATGTAATTATCATTGATTAGTTGTCTTAAAAACTGTGTCTCATCAAAATTTTTGGTTTGTTCCTTTGGCTGGGCCATCGCTTTCTTGTAATTTTTTGCTGATGTTTAGGCATCTGAATATGTTTGTGAATTTACTCTGATGGCCAATTTCTCTCTCTTGCCTAGCGGTTTTGTTTCACAGATCTTTGATTTTTGGTTCAACTTACTTGAAATATTTAAAATTCTCCAGCTTAAGTTATAAAAATAGGACCAGGGACTCACTAATGGAGTGCATATTTGCTCCAAGTGGCCTGGGATGAGAAACTCCTAGAAGCAGTTTTTCTCCTTGCAGTTTCTACAACAGCCAGCAGATGGCGCTTGCCTGGGAATCTTCCATGGAGGTGTTTCTTTCAACCTCCACATGCCCTTGATTCTGGTCTAGCCAGAGCTGAGATTCCAAGTGGGTTCCTCTGGCCAAATTCACTGAAGAGAAACCACTTTCTGCCACACCCTCCCTCTTCCCAGGGAGGAAGACACCTATTCTTTCAGTTGGCTGCAGTGATCCATGGGTTTTACCTAGGTTGTTCACCTTGAGGGTGGGGGGTGGGTACCCTCCCTGGTCACTGGGGTTAGCAACTCATGGTTTTCATTTCAGCTTCTTCATCTTTCTGTCCCTTGCCCTTATAGGGGATGCACAGCATTCTTCTGAGGTGCAGATCTCCAAAGCAGCTCCCTCGGACAACTTTTTGCCCTTCCTCTGTTGATTCTGTGAGAGAGGTAAGTGCTGCCCACCTACTCCAACATCGTCTTCCCAGAAGTCCTCAGGTTTTGCTTTTAAACTTTGTTACATAGGATTGGAGAAGCATTAGTCTATGGTTAATTTTTCCTTATCTACTGAAGCTAGACCCTACTTAGCACTCTTAATGATGCACTGTAAATCATGAGGTTTTCCATTCTAGGTGGTGGGAAGTACTAGCTATATTATATTCTGTGTATTTGGGACATTGTTCCCTCTAGTCCTTTTGGGTGGTTCTTTTTCTGGCCTTGAGTAGTTTCCTCATACATGCACTGGTCAGTACTCAAATGAATAGTTAAAGCGGCATGTATTAGTCAGTGAAAGGGGTGCTGATGCAAAGTACCAGAAATTTGTTGGCTTTTATAAGGGGTATTTATTTGGGGTAAAAGCTTACTTACAGTTACAAGGCCCTAAAGAGTCCAACTCAGAGTATCATAAGAGGTACTTTCCCACCAAAGTCAATTGCCACCTGTTGAAGCAAGATGGTGGGATCTCTGCCTGGTCTCTCCTTTTTCCAATCTCAGCTGTAGACTGGCACAGGGCTTGGTTCTTTCCAGGTCTTATCAACTGCTCAGCTGCTCTGTTCTCTTCAGCTGCAAACTATCAGGCAAATGGATCATCTCTCTTCCATGGGTTTTAGCTATTTGAGTCTTCTCCTTTCTGTCACATGGCAGGACCGAAGTGTCTAACCATGCCTACCTCTTGAATCTCATTCCTTGTTATGTCTCCTTCAGTCATTAGGTTCCAGCCACTGATTTTCTTTCAGTCCCTTGAACACTGAAGTCATTTCCCTATTCAGATTCCTTGTGCTTGCTGTCCTTTCCTGCCTGGAATGTTCACCCTTCACATGGCTTGTACCTTCATACATATCCTTCAGGTCTTAGCTTAAATGTCATCTCTGCAGATAGATATTTCCTCACCACCTAATCTAAAGTAGGTTTGCCCTTGTGTTATTTTCTCCATAGCATTCTATTCTTTTCCCTCCCAGAAGCGATCAGGATATGAAATTATAGATTTGATATATTTGTTTAGTTGATTATTATCTAGCTCCCTTACTATATAAGTTATATGATGTAACAATGTTTGTTTTGTTCACCAATGTGTACTTAGTACCTACAACAGTGTTTGGCCAAAAATAGGCATATGTTAAATATTGGCTGAAGTGATAAATTACTCAGTACTAGAGTATAACAACAAGATTACTGGAAAATGGGCAAAGGTCTCCTAAAAAAGTTTCATTGATATTAGGATCATCAACCACCTCTCCACACTTCTGAGACATATTATTCATTTAACATGTAATACCTCAGATAGCCAGATCTACCAATTCCAACATTTTGCTACATTTGCTGCATTATTCCATCTATCTATTCATCCATTTATTTTCAATCCTGAGTGTAGGCTGTATACATCATGCTCCCTGAAAACCCAACACTGCCATGCACATTTCCCAAGAACAAGGACACCCACTCATGTAATTACCCCAAGTGCAGCCATCAAGCTCAAGGAAATTAACATTGATATAAAGCCTACAGTCTACCTTCTACCCTTCCCACATGTCCCAACAATGACCCCCTGAACCTCTTCTCCTCCCTTGTCATATCCTATGCAGGTTCATGTATTGTATTCAATTGTCACTCTTTCCCTAACTGCCCCTTCTTTCTTTTAATTGTGGAAACATATAGAAAACATAAACCCTCCCAAGTTTACCTTTCAATGGGATTCATTACATTTACAATACTGTGGTACCCTCACCAACCCTCCAGTAACAAAACCCTCTCATCTCCCCAAACAGAAATCCCACACCCACCATGCACCAACTCCCCACTTCCTTTGCTCTCTACCCACCTCAACCTGTACTCCAATCCCTGTCTCAACGAGTCTGCATATTCTCTGGTATTTTCTTCATAGTTACCATGGGACTTACATCATAAATATATAACAATCTTGCTTGTTTTGATATCAACACAAACTATGTTCCTATCTCCTACCATCCCCTAACCTTTTTGTAGTTCTTGTCAAAAACTACATCTTTATACTTTATGAGTCCAAAACCAATGATCTCATTTTTAGTATTTAATTTGAATTTAATCCATTCATAATGGGGAGTTAATTGTCTTTAAAAATAGACAAATGAAAACAAGACAATAATACCAGTATTCCCATTTCATTAATTAGCATTAAACCAAATCTCTAATACACCATGGGAATTCAAAATAAATAAGCAATGTACAACAGTTAGTAGAAAATTATAACTAGTGAGATAAATAACTGTAATTTACTGAATAATTACTTGGAAGCTGTGAATAGTTCTCTCTGATGTTATTAATTTCCCCAAAAGATAAAACATTTTGTTTCTAAAAATTAAGAAAACCAACTTCAAACACTAAAATAAAAATCAATGTATTTCATTTAATTTCTCTCCTTTTGTGATTACTAAAGGATGAGTGGACAACTACATGTTTATTCCCAGTTCCTTTCATTCTTAGAAATTTACCACTTAGTGGGAAAACAACAAAACAAAACAAAACAAAACAAAACAAAACAAAACATGGATATTTGATTAATGTTACTGGCTTTCTACTGATAAGGGCTGATTTATCCAAATTTGAAAAGATATTGAGCAATACATTATAAAACTTTCTAATGAGTGGCTAAATGGTCTTGTTTTTCAAAATTTTAAAAGCAGTATCAACTTGAATCCTTCTGGTACATAATGATGTGTAAACTTATTACCAGCTCTCAAGCACTGCAAACCCTGTTAATACAAGAATATTTAAACTGAAAACCAGTAAATCCATAATTATTTTTTTCTGAATCGATATCAAGTTGCCAATTCACCAATTATTTTAAAAATTAATAGCAAGTTAATTCCTTTAATGCTAATCAATGCCAAAGTAGAAGGTTATTTGCCATATGAATTTAAAGGAATATTCAAGATGAAATTTAAATTAGTTGATTATGTTAATATAAGTAAGATTTGTTGAGAAAAAATAATAGAGTGATAAATACTTTATTTGGAATTAATTTCTCCAGTGTATTTCATATTTGGGTTATATGTGGAAAAAGCAAAAGCAGAGACTCAGGTAAAACTTGAAAGGTCTATTCTGCTGACCCAAAGGTTTCGAACTGAGTTGCTGTAAGTCTGAGGGGGGGAGTGGAGGTAAGAAAAGGAGGAAAATTGGGTCAATTCACCTAGTCGTGAAGAATAAAAGTGCTTATTCTAGAAGAAATTAGGCTTTCTGGGGGAATAACTACCATCATATCTATGCTTACCTATTGGCAGACAGCTAACAAGTCAGTTACTGGATTTATATATTGATTGTTTTGAAAAAAGACAATAGGAGTAGCAAGAAGAAAGACTTTATTCTCTCTAAAAGTATAGTTTTGAGGGAATTTTTACATCCTGTTTAGTTGTAGTAAAAAATTGAAGAAATAAATGTCAAGTGTCACAAATCACAAAGGATGAAATAAAAAGCTATTTGATAGAAGGATCACATTACTATGGCAGTGAGACGCTCCAAATGTATTCATTATCTTTGGGGCATAGAAGAGCAACAGGTGGAAGCTGCCTGGCATGGCAGCTGGATTTGAGTCACTTGGGCTCTCACCTGTGCTACCCTCACACACATGGCTGGTTACTTTGGGTAGTGGAGAGCTGACAGCTTTTCAAAGGAAATTAAGAGAACAATGTGGAACTTTCATGAAATAGTTTAATATAAATCATGATAGTGTAGAATGATTATTTCTATTTAAATTTTTCTTATAATTAAGTACGTGAATGGTTTACATAATGGCATGAAGACTTGATTAGCACAATCAATGTGGTATAGATGTGTTTTAAAAATCAAACTTCTGGGAAGAGCTTTTAGACTTTTGGGAAAATGGAGGTTTAGAGAGGCACAGGACTCCTTTCTCTTCCACAAAAAGATCTTGAGGACAGGCAGCAACTGTCCAGAAAACTGTTCTTGGGCTTAGGACACCAGGGGAAGGCTGGACACCACCCAGAAGACAAAAGAACAAAGAAAAGGAGACTCAGCTGGGAAAATCCATGAGTAAAGCTGCAGTTACAGCTGCTGGTGCCCATCCCCTCACCCATGGAGCAGACAGTAGTAGTGGGTCCTCTGGCCCCAGATCAGCGGCTACAGACTGAGGGGGCTGCAGGGGTCCACTTCCCCGGAAAAGAGTTGAGAAGAAGGGACTCAATCTAAAGCCTATCTGGCTTTTGGCCAGGAAACTTGTTCTACGGGGTCCCAAGGATTGTGCCCTTCCAGGCTAGGCAAGGCTGTGACATATTTCTCCCTGGGAGCCAGCAGGGAATGATAGAGAACCTGACTTCTCAAACACCCTCCCTACTGACCTAGACTGGTTGTTGAGTGAAAATTTAATTCTTCCCTGGGAAAAAGGAAGATGTGGCCAGCCAAGGCTTCTGAGCAAGTTTGATATGCAAGGCCTGGCTTTGAACAACCCTTCCTGAGGGGAATTCTCCAGAACACTGATCCTACAATGCCCACCCAGGTGAGATTCCGTGAACACATTTGCCTCTGGGTCTGAGCAGAGCAGTCTTCTGAAGACCTCCATCTGTACTCAAAAAGGAAAAAGCAAATAAATAAGAAAGGTTTGGGGATACCTTTATTGCCCCCTCCCCAAGGCCCCTGGAAACTGGTCTGCACCCCTTTACTGGGTCCATGGCTGTGGTTTGAGCAATTAAGCAGGGCAATCCTTAAGTTCTAGAATAAGTTGAGCCAAGAATCAAAGAAAAATGACAACACAGAACACTAAATCCCTAGGCAAGAACGAGAAACTGACCATCAGAGTGAACTCACCATCATAATCAGATTCCTAGACATCAACAAAAAATTACAAGCCATACTAAGGTAAAGGAAGATATGGCTCAGACTAAGAAACAAAACAAAGCTCCAGATAAGACAAAGGATTTGAAACAATGAATCACTGATGTTCATACAAATCTCCTAAATCAAATCAAAGAGTTGAAGGACAACATGGCTAAAGAGATAAAAGACATTAAGAAGACACTGGGAGAACATGAAGAATTTGAAAGCTTGAACAGAAAAAGAGCAGAGCTTATGGGAATGAAAAACACAGTAGGTGAGATTAAAATTAAGCTAGAGGCATACAATAGCAGTTTGAAATCACAGAAGAAAGAATCAGCAAGAGGACAGAACTTCTGAAATTGAAAAAAGAAGAATATAGAGAGAAAAGAATGGGAAAAATTTAGCAAGGGATCAGAGAGCTGAATGATAGCACAAAGCTCAACAATATACATGTCATGGGAGTTTCAGAAGGAGAAAAGAAGGGAAAAGGGGCAGAAAGAGTATTTGAGAAAATAATGGCACCACACTTCTCAACTGTCTTGAAAGACATGCATATATAGGTCTAAGAAGCTCAGGAGACTTCGATCAGAATAAATACAAATAGACATACTCCAAGACATATAATATTCAAAATGTCAAATGCCAAAGATAAAGAGAAAATTTTGAAAGTAGCAAGAGAGAAGTGAAACCTCACATACAAGGGGAACCCAGTAAGACTTTTTGCAAATTTCTCATCAGAAACTATGGTATGATATAACTAGGATATTGAAAGAGAAAAACTGCCAGCTAAGAATTCTTTATCCAGCAAAACTGTCTTTAAAATATGAAGGTAAGTTTAAAATATTCACAGATAAACAGAAATTAAGAGAGTTTGTAAACAAGAATCTGGCTCTGCAGGAAACACTAAAGGGAGTTCTGCAGCCAGAAAGGAAAAGACAAGAGAAAGAGGCTTGGAGGAGAGTGTGATATGAAGACTATCAGAAAGAGTAACCAGAAGGGTAAAAAGAGAGACAAACACAAGATATGACATATAAAAGTCAAAGGATAAAATGGTTGATGTAATGCCTTTACAGTAATAAAACTGAATGTTAATGGAATAAACTCCCTAATCAAAAGATACAGGTTGACCAGTTTAAATAACATTAGCTGTCCATATGCTGTCTGCAAAAGACTCATCTTAGACCCCAGCATACAAACAGGCTGCAAGTGGAAGATTGGTAAAAGACATTTCACGCAAACAGTAACCAAAAAAGAGCAAGGGAAGATATATTAACATAGGAGAAAACAGACTTTAAATGCAAGAAAGTTATGAGAGATGCAGAAGGCTATTATATACTAATGAAAGTGACAATTCACCATGAAGGACTAACAGTCATAAATATCTATGCACCTAACCACGGTGCACCCAAAAAAAAAAAAAAAAAAAAAAAAAAGAGGCAAACTCTGGCAAAACTGAAAGGAAAAATAGATGTCTTTACAAAAATAGTTGGAGACTTCAACACACAACTCATACCAGTAGACAGAACTAGACAGAAGATCAACAAGGAAACAGACAACTTGTACAATATGATACATGTTGGGGCATAAAACAGGTCTCAATAAATATAAAAAAAAATTGAAATTATACAAAGCGCCTTCTCAGATCATAAAGGAATGATAACAGGTGGGAAAGGAGAAAAATCACAAATATATGGAGGCTAAACAACATAGTTCTAAACAATCAGTGGGTCCAAGAAGAAACTGCAAGAGAAATTAGTAAATATCTCAAGATAAATGAAAATGAGAACACAGCTTATCAAAACTGTTACGGGGAAGCGGATATGGCTCGACCAGTTGGGTGCCTGACTACAACATGGGAGGTCCCAGGTTCGGGTCCTGCTGCCTAAGAGAAGATGGGTAGAAGCCGCCCCTGCTACAAGGAGCACATGCCACAGGCCAGCAGATGCCACAACCTGCAGGGAACGGATGTGGTTCAGGCCACTGGGCACTTGCCTCTCATGTCAGAGGTTCCAGGTTTGGTTCCCAGTGCCTCCTGGAGAAGGCAAGCAAATAATGAGCAGACAGATGAGAGAACCATCTGGGGGATGGGTGGATGAATAAAGAAAAATAAAGTAAATAAATACATCCTTAAAAAAAACTGTTATGGTGAAAGCAGTGTTGGAAATTTATATTCCAGAGTGAATGTATTAAACAAGAAGGAAAAGTAAAATCAAAGACCTAACTGAACACCTGGAGGAACTATAAAAAGAAAAGCAAACAAATCCCATAGCAAGCAGAAAGAAAGAAATTACAAAGATAGGAGCATAAATAAATGAAATTGAGAACAAAAAAGCAATAGAGAAAATCAAGAAAACCAAAATCTGGTTCTTTGAGAAGATCAATAAAATTGGCAAACCCTTAGCTAGACTAACAAAGGAAAAAAAAGAGAAGGTGCAAATAAATAAAATGAGGATTGAAAGGGGAGACATTACAACTGATTCCACAGAAATAAAAAGGATCATAAGAGGATATTATGAAAAACTGTATGTCAACAAACTAGGCAACCTAGATGAAATGGACAAATTCCTAGAAATGTGCAAATAACCCACATTGACACTACAAGAAATAAAAGAACTCAACAAACCAATCACCCATAAAGAAATTGAACCAGTAATCAAAAATATTTCAACGAAGAAAAGCCCAGGACAGATGGTTTCATAGGTGAACTCTACCAAACATTTCGAGAAGAATTAGTACTAATCCCATTCAAGCTCTTCCAAAAAACTGAGGAGGGGGGAACAGTGCAACATATTTTATGAAGCCAACATCACAATAATACCAAAGCCAGATAAAGATACTACAAGAAAAGAAAATTACAGACCAATCTCTCTAATGAACATAGAAGAAAAAATTCACAACAAAATACTTGCTAATCGAATCCAACAGCATATTAAAAGAATTATACAACACAATCAAGTGGATGTTATTCCTGGGATGCAAGAGTGGTTTAACACAAGAAAATTAATCAACATAATATACCACAGTAACAAATATAAGGGGAAAAAAAACCACATGATCATCTCTATTGATGTAGAAAAGGCATTTGACAAAATCCAGCATCCTTTCTTGATAAAAACACTTTGAAAGATAAGAATAGAAGGAAAGTTCCTCAACATGATAAAGGGCATATATGAAAAACCCACAGCCATCATCTTACTCAATGGGGAAAGGTTGAAAGCTTTCCTTCTAAAATCGGGAACAAGACAAGGATGCCTACTGTCACCACTGTTATCTAATATTGTACTAGAAGTTCTAGCTAGAACAATTAGATGAGAAAAAATAAACAGGGAAGAGGATGTGGCTCAAGCAGCTGGGTGCCTGCTTACCACATGGGAGGTCCTGGGTTCGGTTCCCGGTGCCTCCTAAAGAGAACAAGCAGGACAGCGAGCTGATGTGACAGGCTGGTGCAGTGAGCTGATGCAACAAGATGATACAGCGAGATGACGCAACCAAGAGATATAGTGAAGAAATACAATGACAGACACAACAAGCAGGGAGCGGAGGTGGTTCAAGTGATTGGGTGTCTCCCTCCCACGTGGGAGGTCCCAGGTTTGGTTCACAGTACCTCCTAAAAAGATGAACAGAGAGCACACAGTGAGCACAAACAAATAAACAAATGGGGGGGGGTGGAGGAGAGAAATTAATAAAATAATTCTTAAAAAAATAATAAAAATAAATAAATAAATAAAAAACATCCAAATAGGAAAAGAGGAAATAAAACTATTTGTGGATGACATGATGCTATATTTAAAAATTCTGAAATGTCTATGACAAAGCTACTACAGCTAATAAATGAGTTCAGCAAAGTGGCAGGATGTAAGAGCAACATGCAAAAATCAGTAGTGCATCTATACATCAGTACTGAACAATCTGAAGAAGAAATCAAGAAAAAATTCCCTTTGCAAGAGCAACAAGAAGGTTCGAATATCTAAGAATTAATTTAACTAGGGATGTAAAGGGCCTGTAATCAGAAAGCTACAAAACATTACAAAAAAATAAAAAAATAAAAATAAAAATCAAAGAAGACCTCAACAAATAGTTCTTGGATTAGAAGACTAAATACCATGAAGATGCCAATTATACCCAAACTGATTTATATACTCAATATAATCCCAATCAAACTTTAAAGAGCCTATTTTACAGAAATAGAAAAGTCAATTACCAAATTTATTTGGAAGGGAAAGGGGTCCCAGATAGCCAAAAACATCCTAAAAAGCATGTATTTTAAATGCCATTTTCTCTTTCCTTCTTGTGTTATCAACCTACCACTAGGTCTTTTTACAGTATCTTATATAAGAAAATCAAGGGAGACAGATAGCTTGAGAAAAATTTAAGAAAAAAAAAACACAACTCTCTATTCAGCTAGGAAAACATTATCAGGAAGAACCAGGCAGAGATTTTCAAAAGGATTTTGATTAGTAATCTTACTGGCGATTCAAAGTCTCCTAAACAATGAAAAGGGTGGGTCATCTTTCCTGTTCTACAGGATGGGATGGCCTCAGAAACTAAGCTGCCTTTGACTTTCAGAAGCAATTTTAAAATGACCTCTCCATTTTTGATGCTCTGAGAGAAGGCAGGAAGAAAGTCAATGAAATAGTCTTTCTTCACTACATGACGTGTGTGTGTGTGTGTGTGTGGGGGGGGGGTGGAGAAATGTGGGAAGAGGGCAAACCTCTGGTAACCACAAGTGTAAAATAGTTTTCAAAATTCAGCACCGATTCATGAAAAAATTCTCATCAGAACATGGAATAAAAAGGGGAACTTCTTCAATATGATACAAGTCATATACAAAAAACCTTCAGTTAATATTATACTTAATGGGAAAAAACTGAACACTTTATCCCTAAGATCAGGAATAAGACAAGGATGTCCATTCTAACCACTCATATTCACCACTGTATGAGAGGTCAGTGCAATAAGGCAAGAAAGAGAAATAAAAGAACTAAGATTGGAAAGGATGAAATAAAATGGTCTCTATTTGCAAAATGACATGGTTTACTATATGGAAAGTCCCAAAGAATATATAAAAAGATAAGTTTAGTAAGGTCACTGAATACAAGCTCATACAGAAAAATCAACTGTTATTTCTATAAACCAGCAATTTCTAGAAAGTAACAATTACAAATTAAATAAAAAACAGCAAAATTTACAATAGCACAAAAAACATTAAATACTTAGAAATAAATTTTTACAAAATGTGCAAGATCTGTATGCTGAAAACTACAAAAGCCTGATGAAATAAATCAAAGAAGACCTATATAAATGCAGAAATACATTATGTTCATGGATTGGAAGACTCAATTTTGTTAAGATGTCAACTGTCCCCAAACTGATGTACAGATTAAACACAATCCCCATCAAAATCCCATCAGGACTTTTTTTTATAGAAATCGGCAAGTTGATTAAAAAATTTATATTAAAAGCTAAAGGAAGTAATATAGCCAAACAATTTTAGAAGGAATGACAAAGTTGGAGGATTCACACTACCTGATATCCAGGGTTCACTATAAAGCTACAGTAGCTAAGAGAGTGGGATATCGGAGAAGGGACAGATACAAAGATCAATGGAAAAGAATAGAGAATTTAGAAACAGACTATACATTGTCAATTGATATCTGACAAGTACAAAGGCGATTCAAAGAATATCCATATGCCAAAAAAAAAAAAAGAACCTCAACCCATGCCTTGCACCCTATATAAAAATTAACGCAAAATGGATCAGTGCTTTCTAGTAGTTGACTACAAAGGGATAAGGGAGAATATTGGTGGGCGATAAAACTGCTCTCATCTTGATTGTGGAGGTAGTTGTCAAAATGAACAGAATTGTACATGAAAAAGGGTGAATTTTACTGTGTGTTAGTTAAAAACAAAAAGTTTCTATTTTAGCCTCTCAGGTTTATACTATCTAGGAAGAAAGAAAAAAAATACCTAATTGATAATATCTGGGCAATAATATGCATGTAATCACAAGTTGATTAGGAATAAGAGAAAAACTGAACAGTAGCAAGATCTAATGGCCTTTATGTATCAGCATAAATAAAGATTTCCCTATATGCATTTGGGTTAAGCTTGGAAAGAGTCTGAAAACCACAGGGCTTGTCTCTCCTTCCTTGAATGCAAACAAGGGAGTGTTTTGGATGATATGGAAACCACACTGTACACATTTTTACCTGCATGTCTTGCAGACATCTCAAATGCTGACAATGAACTCACCATCTTACTCCCAGATCTATTTCCTTGTTAATTGTTCTCTTTCTCAATAAGTGGTACCATCATCCATCCAATTGTTCAAGTAAGAAATCTGGGTGTTATTTTTGACTCTTCCCACTCTTATCTCCTCCTACTAGCCAATTTATATATCGCCAAGTTATGCTAATTCTACCTCTGAAACAGTTATCAAATATATTCTTTTTCTTCACCCCTAATTCTACCATTTTAGTATGAGTTACAGCTTCTCAATTAAATTACTTCAACAATCTCCAGTCTCCCTACATCCACCCTTGCTTTCTTCAATTCATTTTCCATATTGTAGTCAGAGTGCTCTTTTAAAAATACTATTCTGATCAGGTATCATTCCTTCTTTAAAACTCTTCAATGTCTTCCCTGTTTAGCACAAACATCAAATTAATTAATATGGTCCCTACCTATCCCACTAGCCTCATTTCATTTCACTTTCTTTTTCACCATCTAGATCCAATCATGCTCAACTTCTAGTTCCATGATCCTTTCTGTTTCACAGCAGAGATGCAATGTTTGTGCTACATACTGTTCCCCCTGCCCGGAATCCTTGTCCTCCTGCTTGCTCTTGCATCTAAATTTGTCTAGCTTACCCCTTTTTCCATCTGGAGAAGGTAACATGGTACCTCCAGGAAGCCTTCCATGATCCCTTATGTTATATTTAGGTCTACCCACTATCTGCTCTTACGGCACAGTTCATCTGTAAGCATTTACTCAACATCTGTTTAGAATTTCATTGACTATAAATTACACAAGACAAGACCTTCTTTGTCTTATCATTATATCTCCAGGACCTACCAAAGTGCTTGGTGTACTGTTCAACATATATTGGGTGAGTATATAAATGTATGTCTACCACTGGAGTGTAGAAATACTGAATTATCTGGTAGAGAAGCCAGGTCATGGCTTTTTGTTTGTTTTTGTTTTTTAATCCTGGCTTTGCTTCTATACACAGCACTGAAAGTTTGTGAGACAAAAGGAGAAAATTAACAGCTCCAGCTTTTCACTATGTGATGTGAAGGTTGACTCTAGGATAGAGTGGCGAAGAGGAAGGAGCAAAAAAACAGTAAATGTGATACCACTTCTTACTTCTGAAAAGAAAGAAGAGATGAGTACAGCACAATGATCAAGTCACAGCCCTGGAAACTGCTCCTTCTCCACACTGAGTCCTTTGTGCTGTCAAGTTCTGCTCTCCAAAAAGCTATAAGGAGTAGAGTTCAAACTCTGCTCTACTGCTTCCTTAAAAAAAAAAAGAAAAAGGCTATAAAATGGACAAAAATTATATCTAGTCTGTTAGACTCCAATGGAAAAACTTTCTCTCAAATGAACAGTATTGCATCAAGTTCTCTGAAGAAAGTTACCCAGCCGAGAAAACCAGTACAGAGTATTTGTGCATGTACCCTGTCCCTCAACAGACCTATTTAAAAGTGCTAACTTTGTACACAGGTACTCATTAGTACTGCAGCATTTTATATGCGCTGACCTGTTACTTTGTCAAAGGTTCTTAAGGAAGCTCATGTGTGTACATCCCCTTTGTTCAACTATTATCTTAAATTTCTCAAGGGCAGGAAATGTTTTCTGTTGCTCTCAAGTCCCTGAGGAGAGGCTCTTCCAACACTAAATAAGACTAAACAGAAGATGCTGAACCCTGGAAAACCATCAGGTAGATGTGCTGAGGCTCTTAGGACCTAAAGAAAGTGAGACCAGGCCTCAGAGACTTTTGGAAAAAAACGACTATCTCCATCTTGCCAGAAAAACAAGTCTTACCTGTGATGAGGTTATCCTTCCCTTTTTAATTTCAGATGAAGTTTCACTTAGTTTTCCTACTTTGTTACTTGAATTGCATTTGTAGCAAGTCCATCTTGCTTGGCCCTCTATTTCTATGGTGCACTCTTTGTTTTGCAGACAGAATGAATGATACAAATGGCCACAGCTGCAAAATGAAGGCAATCAATTTGCACAATTTACATATTATCATAAAATCTATAACCATAGGTTGCATTAGAGTATATTTATAAGCAATAAAGACTTCTAATAAGTTGAAATACATTGATGGTTGTATAGAGTATGTAGCGCCCAATATTTCCTTTCCTCTATACCATGTTTTATTCTTCACAGCAATTCTCAATTATGTTTTTGTGGTCCCTTTAAGAGTAAGTCTTTCCCTAACTACTATATATAAAATAGTACCCCATAACACTCCATCATATCCCCCTTACCATGACTTATATTTTCCACAGTAGTTATCACTATCTAGCATATTATGTGTTTGTTTGTTCAACGGCTGCCCCTGCAACAAGCATGTAAGATTCATGAGGGCTGATCCCTTGTTTCGTTCATGGTGTATCCTATCCCCTCCAACAGTACCTGACACACAGCAAGTGCTCAATAAATGTGTGTTGAATGAATGGACTCTTTGTGTGAAGAGAATTACTTTCCCTTCTCACCAGCAAATCTACCAATCTTTAGGCATCTATAATAATAGCAGTTAACACTTATATGCTTACTGCATGCCAGGCACTATTGTAAGTGCCTTAAATAAACTGTGTCATTTAATCTTCACAAAACCCTAGGAGGTAGGCACTATTATAATCCTAATTTACTGATGAGGAAACTAAGCTATAAAAAATTTAAATAACTTGTTCAAAGTCTCACAGCCAGCAAGTGGTATAGTCAGGATTCGAGTTCTAAAAGTTTGGCTTCAGAGTCCATATTATATTGCTTCTACCCATATATTCCGGATTAATTATCTTTGCTCCTGAGACAACCCCC
>PVKH010009529.1:0-18777 GCA_004027955.1 Chaetophractus vellerosus
AAAAAAAAAAAATTTAAACTCCTGGATGATATATACACGGTGAGTTTTTTAAAGCAACATTGTAAGAATGAAACGAAGAGGTCAATATCAAGAGGAAAATGATTTACCCCTCAGACAGACAGCCTAGGGTGTCTATTTTAACACATATTTTAATGTATTTTAAAACTTGCTGTTTAGGTTTGCTATTTAAAATAGTCTCAATTCCAGATGGTTACAAGCCTGGTCTCTGGGGGTGGAGAGTCTGTGTTCAAATCCTAGTTCTACAACTTATTGGCTCTGAAATGTTAGGCAAGTTACTTACCCTCTAGGTCTCAATTTTCTCATCTGTATAATGGGAATTGTTATAGGATTGTTTATTTCTAGGGGTTGTTGTGACCTTGGGCAACTTATTTGGCTTCTCTGAGCTGTTAGACTTTATTCTTTGAGGAAAGGCAGGGATTCCAAGCTAAGATGCTTATGGGAGAAATCGAATGCATCTAATTGCATTCTGCCTTTTTATTCAACAAATAAGCATCTACAGAGAAGCAAAATAGGTAGAAGGACAGGGCTATGGGCTTTGGAAATGCACCCTTATGTGGCTCGCTAGCCTGAGTCTCTAGTTCTCCCTATATTCTGTGAGCAAGCTAGCATTCTTTTGATAAATCCATGCTCTGTTTAAGTTAACCAGAGTTAGTTTCTGTTGCTTACAGCTAACAATCCTAACTACTAGAATGTCTCATTCTGCTACCAGTCTGTAGTCTCTCCTAGGGAAGTTTCTCTGTCTTAATCATCTACGGTCTGAACTTTAACCAGGGATAGAGGATCAAAATTTCACATTTATTTCAAACTTTCATAATATAACTTTAGAATAAAAAAATACTTTTTTTCATCATGCAAAATAGAGCGATTAAGTTCTACAAACCCTTCCCTGCTCTTGAGACTCCACATAAGCCCACATAGCAAATGCAAGGCTGGGTGGAGGGTAGGAACTCAATAGCTAGAATCAGATCAACATGGTTCAGACCCAAGTCCTAACAAGAGGACTGGGGAGTTCACTCTTCAGGTCCCTGGCTTACTTATTGGCCACAGCAGATCATTGTCCCCACCTGGCAGAGTGGAGGTGAGGACTAGATGAGAAACGGCATGCTCCGCACTGAAGAAATGCTGGGTGGCAGCGACGGAGGTGATGAGGGTGACGACGGCGTCTGGCACAGAGGGGCAAAGGCTGCAGGACTGAAGGGACAGCTAAACGTAGTGAGACCGACCTAGTGAAAAAGCCTTAATTGCACGAGAGAAGGGGTGATTCTGAACAAAACGTGCTTCAGGGCTCTCGGACTTGTCTCCTGGCCAAAACCAAACTGGATTTTTATTCCTGAGTCTGATGGAGCAAGTGAAAACTGAAGGTGCTGTAGCCCCACGATCTCTGTAGGACATGTGGGCACCAGCAGACTGTTTGAGGGCCTATCAGAAAGTATTATAGTGGGGCTCTACATTTCCACATAACACAGCGCCTTGGCATTTTGAGGCCCTAATTTCTCAGTATTCCCTTCCAAAAGATGGATTTGCCCAGTAGGAAGGAAGTGCACGTGCTCGCTGGCCAGCAGGCCCCGCGGTGCCAGCTGAGCGCTGGGAGAGTGGTGGCAATGGCCAGAGGAAGGCGACTGGCAGGAGCAGAACTACGTGCCAACCCGTGTGAGAAACCCTCAGGGCTGGGCTTAGGGTGAGGCAAGTAAGGCACTCACCTTGGTCACAGAATTTAAGGAGGTGCCAAAAAAAATCAGTCATCCAGATAAATGATGTTTATGGCAATGTTTTTGAAAATCAAATTTAATGCAAAAAATCTACGATGAACAAAATATCAGCATTTTAAGCGAGGACGGGATCCGTATTACTAATTTCCCCTTTCGCCTCGGCTCTGCACGGAACAGTCACTGCTCCTGCTTTTATTTAGAACGTTAATATTTTGCTCATCATGGATATTGTGTATTAATCTTGATTTTTAAAATATTGCATTAAAATATTATTTCTTTTGATTACTGAGTCTTCTGGCGGCCCCTTCAATTTTGCATCTGAGGTAAGTGCCTCGCTTGCCTCACCCTAGTACCAACCCTGGCAAGTGGGTACCCAGGAGTATTTATTAATGAGGGTGGGGGGGACACTTCATGGTGGGGAGCTGAGCAGATGGGACCGAGGCACCCCATTTGCACCCAGCACCTCAGGTTGACAGCATCGATGTGGGAAACCCTTTCAGAACCACCGATGATTTGGCGGAGTCGAAAAGTTACTTTGTAAGGTAAATTTGCTTTTTGGTGTTCAGGGCACCCTGCCCTGCCCACACCCTGACATCTCCCCCTCACACACACACACACACACACACACAGGCAGTGTGTCGGCTGCTAACCTGAGCCCATCTACTGCTCTTTTGTCAGCAGCCGCGCGCGTCAGTGCGGGGACAGGGCGCTGCATACGGAATGGGCTGGCCCGCCTCGTGCTGACAGACACAGGCTAATTGGCAGGCTCCAGCAGTCAGGTTCTGATGACACCGTAGAAATAATGAAAGACAGAGACGGGAACAAAGAAAGTTTAGAAGGAATAATAAAGGCAATATCTTTACCAGGAACATTTGCAGAAGAGAGAAGAGAGGGCGATTTGAAATAGAGGGAGGGGCCTGCTCTCAGTAAACAGAACAAATAAGAAACAAAGACATAGAAATGTCTTCCTTGATAGATCACGTTAAAATAGATCAATACAAGCGGACATGGAAATCGACAGAAACACAAATGAAATCGATAATTTGGCATTTTATACTCGAAGCCTACCATTTGCTAGAATTCAGTGAAAGACACAGACTAGCATATACAAGTTAAATTTAGTAATAAGCAGGGAGTTCAAATTATAAAGTCAAATTGCAGAGCAAATGTTGTAATTTAAGGGAATGGCTACAATCTCTGTTTATATACCCATGTATGCCCTAGAGTGTTCAGGAATATTTTTATCTTCTCATTTGTTACTTCACCCATTATTAAATTCTATAAAATGGAAGGGAAAAAAAACATCCAGAAGGCAAAGGGGAAGAAAATAAAAACAAATAACTGTATTCCTTGTGGAGACCAAAGCCATCTTCAGGGATACTAAGGAGTTGATTGTTTTTTTAGAGGAAAACTGATTTAGGATTTCTGTTTAAATTAATGTGATTAAAAATTCTGCTTTTTAAAATGCATGAATTTAACATTCTTTACAGACTTGGTTTTCTTACACCAAACTGTATGGATGGTTGGGGTGGATGTTTCTCTGCTTCTTTAGCAGGAAAATGACCAATTTTTTTGCTGCTTTTGTTTCAGAGAATTTCACTGTCCAAGGAAATGACCTAGTTTACTAGTTCTCTGCATTCAGGGCATGTTACACCAAAGTGCACACAAAGGCAAAAAAAAAAAAAAAAGCAACAATGGGAGGCATCTTTAGAATTATTTTTTTAAAAAACATAAGCTTGGTTTTACTTGTGGAAAGTATTCCAGAGTTCTTACACCAAAATTCAGCTCAGGTTAACATATCTTTGCCTGCCAGCTGTGGGCAGGCCACAGTTCAAAGCCTAGAGGAAATTGTCAGTTAAAGCATAGCTTGCAAACTAGTGGCCTGGGACTACAGATATGTTTTGTTTGACCCTCAAATTATAGTACTGTAGGTGTATTAAATTTTATCTTTTATTTAATTGCCAACATTAAAAATTTAGGAGAGTTCCTTTGAAAGGTCAGGCTTTTTTTAACTTCTCTTTAAAAATTTGCCAACCTGACAACATCAAGTCTGCATTATCACATAGCAATGCTTGGCCTGAATAGCAGCTGTCCCCTTTGGACAGGACATGCTCTCTCCAGTTTTCCCCAGTCTCCACCACTCCCTCTTACTCTCTGACATAGAAATAGAGCCTCAGTTACCACTTATCACCAGGCTTATGCTAATGCTTTCCTGATAGTTGATTTAAGAAACTTGTATAGTATCACCCATATCGCTACCAAAAATGGGAAAATAAAAGGCAGAGGAGAAGAGCCATGGGTTTCAAGAAAAGAATTCTCAATTTCAGCTAACTTGATTCATTTACTTTTACTAGTAGATCCCTGTAATAATAACAACAAATACTTACACAGCTCTTACCATGTGCCAGGTTGTTTTCTAAGTCCTTTACATATTCAAATTCATTGAATCTGTACAACCATCCTACCGGGAAAGTATTATGATCCCCATTTTATGGATGAGTAAACGGAGGCTCAAAGGGATTACTCAAGGTCCATTGCTAGCATGTGGCAGGCTCCTGTAGGTATTTAAATGTGTGCTCCTTTCTAAAGCACGTTTGATATAAATACATAATAAAAATAGCTAGCAAGTATTCCCTGCCTATTATATTCCAGGCACCACAACAGGTTCTTAAAGCATAAATCAGTATAGAAAGTGACTTATGGTGAGTTGCAAAGGCTACAGATAAGTTGCTTCAAAGGTTGAAGCGAGGAAACTATTGCATCAAGTGAGCAAAGGAAACACAGAAGGAGTTTTTATCGGGAAAGTAAAAGTTGTAATGGGCCTTGAAGCGTAAGAAGGAGTAAAATATGGAGAAATGTGGCTTAGATTACAACGGTCTTTACCTGAATGGAACTGAATGAAGGAAAGCTTGTAAGTGGGAGAATACAGGGCATGGCCCAGGAAGAACAGGTGAAGACAAAGGTAGGCCTGCCTCCTATTTCCTCACATAGGCTCATCTGACTGATATTTCTTGAAGTGCCAGCAATGTATCATGCATTGTGGGGAAGACACGGGTGGAAAAATCTTGGACTCTGCCCTTAAAGGGCTTACGCTCTGGTAAAGGAGCCCAATTGTAGCTGTGGCAGAATTTACTGTTCACAGGGGAGGTGAACAGTGGCCTGGGGGAGCCATTCCCTTCCCAGCCTGCTGAGCCTCTTCCCCTCATCCCTCAGGCACTGCAGCCCACCTGGAAAAGTGTGAGCACACCGTCTTCCACCAGCCCCCTCTTCCAAGTTCAACGAAGGGCACCGTCCACCGAGTCACACAGCTCAGACACACAGTCACCCTTCTTCTCTCCCTCCTCTTCCTCGCCTCCAATGTCCCAGTCACCACGTCCTGCCAATTCCACTTCTTAGATCGCTGAAGTCCATCTTTTCTCTTGACTTTTGCCACCACCCTGGTCCAGGCAGCCTTCTTCTCTTGCCTGGATTATTCCAAGAGCCTTTTCACTGGATTTCTCCCTTACCACAGTCTTACCATTTCCTGTACTTACTATGTGTATTTTTAAATTTATCCATGGCATATTTTTCTCTGCTAGAGTCCACTTGAACTTATGAATATTCATATTATGAATGAGGATATATAAATATATACAAACTGGCAAGTTATCAACATAGAAAATGTATTCAACGAGAATGAAGGCAATTCAGATAACATATTATGCTGCTGGTTATCTCTACAATTAATGGTTTTGTGGTTTGGGTGTCCAACGGGATTGAGTTCAAAGCCCAGCTCCCAGCTCCACCTCTTGGATAGTTGTATGTGACCTTGGAAAGATGAACCTCTCAGTTTCCCCTTCTGTAAAATGTGGTTAATAATAATGCCAAACTCCCACATAGTTATAAGGACTGAATTAAATAGTTATTATGCTCAAGGCTTGGCACACAGTAGTACTCAAAAATCGTATTATTTTTATTATAAAGGTTATTCTTATTATTCTGCAGTAAAGAATGTTCATTATTTAATAAACCGTGTCATCCACATCACTGCTCTCCTCCAACACATCATCAAGAATTCCAGCATACCTGGAAGTCCTCAGGGCCTTAAGAACTGTGAAGCTAAGCAGTATGGTTTGCCTCAATTAAGAGCAGAGAAATGGTTTCTTCTCTGTGTTGTGATTTTAAGTAATATCAATGTTTCATAAAACTTATTAGTGTAGGTCTAGGTGAAACAAAATTAAGATAGCACTCTGGGAAATTAATTTCAAACAAATTACATGTAAAATGCAAGGCTTCATAATATTGTTTCTAAAGCAGTCTAATCTTAATATTATATATTTTGTTTTATGAAGCTCCCAGTTTTAGATTAATCATTGTTTTTTATTTACTACTCCATATAATAATTGGCTTATCTATGATATTAATATGCATGAATTTTTTTCAGTTTGCCTCTTCAAGAAGCATTCAGCCTGATGTTTATAATATGTTGATTTTAATATGCAATGCATGTGTTTATATGCAGATTAAATTGAATTGCATTTATACTAAACAAGATAACCAAAATGTAGAGAGGTGCTGAGACCTAAATAACTCATTAAAGTATAAGATTCCATGACAACACTTGCAGCTCATTCCCTTCCAATAGCATAGCAGTAGATCAAAACTTACCTTGTCTACCTAAATATGATTCTGTGCATATTTTTAGAAAGATGGAGAGGCATTTCACTGTGGGTTTCTCCTCTAGAAGTGTTTCTCAGTGGGGGAAGAGGAAGGATTTTGCCCCTCACTGAGGGCGTGTCTGGCACTGTCTGGAGACATTTTTGGTTATTCCAATGGGGGAGTAGGGATGCTACTAATATCTAATTGGTAGAGGCCAGGAATGTTTTTTAAACATGCATAGGACCGTCTTCAAAACAAAGAATTATCCAGTCCAAAATGGCAATAGTTCTGAGATTGAGAAACCCTGTCCTAAAGGAAGAATAACTGGAAAAATCTGAGTTGCAACAAGTTGGGGCTGCAGAGTTCTGAATATTTTCTATAACTTAATGTTCACTACACAAAGGTAAAATTGCTATCTATTTACAAGCAAATAATTTACATTTGTTTTTGGTTTATTGTTGATTCATTCATTCATCCATTTTTTCAACAAATTTCTATTGAGTTCCTATTGTGTGTCAGAGACTATTCTAGGCAAATTAGCATGGGATAGATGATAGACGGATAGGTAGACAATAGATAATTATATAGGTTAAAGATAGCACATAAATAGAGAAAGAGAGATGACAGAAAATAGAATAGTGATGATAGGTAGGTAGATGAGAGAGAGTAATAGAGATGATAATGATCGAATTGAGAGAGAGAGGGACAGATGATAGCGAGATAATAAAAGATAATCAATAGACATGATATAATATAGTGGATAAGCTCTATGCAGAGATGCAATGCAGGTTAAGGAGATTGTATTAGTCAGCCACAGGGGTGCTGATGCAAAATACCAGAAATCTGTTGGTCTTTATAAAGAAGCTTACAGTTACCAGGCCATAAAGCATAAGTTTCTTCCCTCACCAAAATCTGTTGCCACGTGTTGGAACAAGACGGCTGCCGACATTTGCCAGGGTTCGGGCTTCTTGGGCTCCTCTCTTCCCAGGGCTCCGTTTCTCTCTGGACTCAGCTCCTCTGTTTCCTCCACAAGGTCAGCTGTAGACTATAAGGCTCTCTAGGCTTTGCCTCTCTCCACAGGGCCGGCTGTGAACTGTCAGGCGAACGGCTCATCTCTTTTCCTGGGGCCTTCTCTCCTTCCTCACGACCAAGCTCCTCTGTGTGCTTACTTCCCCTGGCTCCAGCATTAAAATTCAGCATCGAACTCCAACATCAAAACTCCAACAACTCCCCTGCTCTGCCATGTAGTTTTATCTCTGAGTCCCTGCCCACCAAGGGGCGGGGACTCAACATCCTATTGTCGTGGCCCAATCAAAGCCCTAATCATAACTTAATCACACCCAGAGGAACAGACCAGTTTACAAGCATAATCCGATATCTATTTTTGGAATTCATAACTCTATCAAACTGCCACAGAAATGGAGACTTTCAGGAAGGCTTTTCTGAGGTCATGGAGAAAGGATCCATGTAGCTAGCTGGAGGGAGAGTGTGCCCAGCAAAGAGAATAGCAAATGCAAAAGTGGAAATGGAAAGGTGCTTGGAATGGCCAAAGAAGATCAAGAAGGCCATGCTGGAGGGAAGTGAGCAAGTGGAAGAGAGCCAGGAGATGGTCAGAGATGGTGAGGGGCTAAATGAAGTAGGGCTGAAGGAGCTCTGGTGAGGACCTTGGATTTATTTTGTGTGGCATCTTCCTTGGAACATATCTTTATTGTTTCTTTTTCTGATTCCAAATGCAATACATACATATTTTTTCTAAAAAAAATTAAACATTATAGATATAATGCTTGAAAATACATCAAAACACCAATATTAATAGTTTGTTATATATTCCTTCAAATTCATTTCCATGCATGTTTCAATGCCAATATATGTACTTTTTCTTTATTATTATTATAAAAGTAGAATCATGCCATATATACTTTTTGGCAACTTTCTCTTTTCCCACTTATTTCTACAGCCCAGGTGGTTTTTCTGTTAGTTTTAACTTTTCTTGCTACTCACCGGGAAGCAGTGAGGAAAGGGGAAGGAGACTTTAAAAGAAGTTTTATTAACTCTTTTCTCTCCTTTCCACATCTAGAAGAAAATCAATTAAGAGAAAATATAGACAATAAAATCAGACCAACTAATAATAATAAATATAATAACTGACAACCAAGGTCTTTAGGATGATAGCATTCTCTATTTTTCAAGGGCTTCTTTTATTACCTTTGTTAATGCTTTGTAATTTTCTCCCTAGTCCTTACCATCTTTTGTTAGTTTTTTTTTTCTAGGTCTATTTGCCTTTCTAGAATATAAGTCTGGCCATGTCACCCCTCTGTTGAAAATATTCTGAAGGCTCCCCATGGACTGCTGGATAAAGGCCATGCTCTTTAGCTGGACATACCAAGTCCATCATCAAGTCCCCTCCAGCCGTGTTTTTGCTACATCCATTTTTATAAACACTTCATCTGCTATCAGATAACTTCCCCCTGGATGCCCTATTCCTTTTGTCAGGAATATCTGTTTTCCTAACTTTATCTCAAAGACAAACTCCTATTTATCCTTCAGGGCCAGCTAAAATAACACGTCTGAAAAGCCTTCCATGACTTTAGTCAAGGGCTGGGGCAGAAATACATCTGGAACTATTATTCTATGTTCTTTCAGTTTAGTTTCCTTACCTACTGTTGTCTCTTTAGTATTCCAAAGAGACATTTTTCTCCCAAATCAAAATAAAAAACTCTTAAAAGCCACAGGACTAACTACAAGACAGAAAGATTTGGATACATGTCTGTAGATGCAAGTTGGAGGGAGTTCTTTTGGCTCCCAAACAAAAAGGTAAGTCTTGGACTGTCGAAAGGCAGGGGAGAAGGCATACTGGTGATTGGATTGGGGAAGAAGTGGAGAATCTAGAATCCTGAAACTGGGAGGAAGACAATTACTAGTGGGGATTTTGTCTCAAGGACCACAGAACAGAATGTAAGAGACCTAGTGCCAACATGTCCCAGTGTAAATCCTGTATATCTGTATGTATGTGTGTGTGTGTGTGTGTATATATATATATATATATATATGATTGCATATAATCTTATATATCTGTAAGTTCCTTAAACAAAGAGTAGGGTACTTGGATATCTTGAGTAGGGAAAGGAGTGACAAGGGAAATCCTTGGCCCCTGAGCAAGATACAATGGAATAAAAATAGACGTTTTCCTATGCAAAGTCTCCAGTGATGGGAAGGGAATCTCCAAAGAACCCATTAGTGTCCAGAGGGAAGAGTCAGCTTTAAACATCTGCTAGGTCCAGAGACTATGAGCCATTTCACAACAGTATCACTGAAGTGGAAACTTTCCTGCTCCCCCAGTCTCTCTCCTCCAGCCCCTTCTCCAATCATGAGAGATTAGAAACACCTATTAACAAGCTTGCAGAGGCAAAGTGGGGGAAAGAAAGAAGACAGCAATGTCCCCTATTTACAGGATGTAGGCCTCTCTGAAAAGCACAGCTAAGGGAAGGAAAAGGTTTCATTTTTAAGTCAAATTTAGAGGTTGAACTTGGTACAAGACATTCTCATTTCTGAACCAAAGGGTACAAGTATTCTAATTTCTGAACCTTTCCTATACGTCAAACCAGTGAACAAATGTGGTTGGCAAGACACCAGAGTTCCAGGGAAGATTGGACTCGGGAAGCGTTTCCTTCAATCTCCTTGGATAAGAGCAGCACAATACCTACCAGAGTCTCAGCTCAAGTTTGGGCATGGTTCTTCCACCAAAGCAAACACCTCCAGAAAATAAGGACCTTGTATACATAAATTTCCCCAAATGACCAAACCATTTGTTGAAACACTCATATACTATCTCTGCCAGCCACTAGGATTCCCTCTCTATATAGGAATATCTTTTCTGTGTCTGAAGAACTAGGAAAAAGGAGGCATTTTAAAGCAAAGAAGACAATTGCATGCAGAGAGAGATGTGGAGGCAAGGTGAAATTTGTTACACATTGGCTGGTCTGGTTCAGCTGGAACAGTTTCTAAAAGGCAGGAGATGGGATCAAAATGATTGCTCAAAGCTATGCCAGGAGTTTGGAAACCCATTCTGCTAGGGAGCTTCCTTGGGATCACACTTTAAGTTATTACCTTAGGGAAAAAGGGTGTTTTCTCCCAGCATTTTCCACCGTTCTTCCTCACTTTTAATCAGGCAGTCATCTCTGCCCTCCTTAAAACAGGACAGAACAAAAATAGTCCTCAAAACTTTGACTGATTTCTTTTTCAAAATCTTGTGATTAACAAATGTGATTTTAAAAAAAAAAAAAAAGAGGAAGTTTACAAACAAATCCAAAGTATGTTGGATGAAATAGGTAAGCAAAGGGTTTTTCCCAGCATAGAAAGAGCTTCCCCGGGATTAGAGAAGAAAACTTTAAGTGAAAGAGAGAAGGAAGGAGGTCTGTGGGTTCAAAGAGGTTTCAGGGGAAGGGTCTTCTACTTCTCCACGGACCCTAAAGAGGAAGCAAACACCAAGGGACAAATGATCATATGGCTTGTCTAGCAGGTGTGGCCAGAAGCAGCTTCCCCCAAACTCCTTCACCCAAACATTTCAGAGAGGTAACAGAAGGCTGTTGGGCTTGAAGGGCCAATAGGGCAATGGTCATGCCTGCAGGAATCTATGTCATCCAAAGCCAGAAGATCAAGGGAGCCACCTCTGATGTCTGGCCACAGTGCAAGGTCCCAAAACCGTGGTACAAACCAGGAAGGGTCAGGGTTCTGGTTACAAGCAACAGAAGGTAATTCCGATTAATTTCATCAGAAAGAGATTGTATTGGGAAGCGGATATGGCTCAAACGATTGGGCTCCCTTCTACCATATAGGAGGTCCAGGGTTTAATTCCTGGAGCCTCCTAGTGAAGGCAAGCTGGCCCACATGGAGCGCTGGCCCACATGGAGCGCTGGCCTGAGCAGAGAGCTGGCCCATGCAGCATGCTGGCCCATGCGGAGTGCTGGCCCATGCGGAGTGCTGGCCCGTGCGGAGTGCTGGCCCGTGCGGAGTGCTGGCCCGCATGGAAGAGCTGGCGCAGCAAGATGACACAACAAAAAGAGACACAGGGGAGAGACAATAAGAGGCTCAGCAGACCAGAGAGCTGAGATGGCACCAGAAATCGAGTGCCAGGATCAGTCCCCGATGCCGCCTAAAGAGAAGACAAGCAGACACAGAAGAACACACAGCGAATAGACACAGAGAGCAGACAGTGAGCGCAAAAAAACAATGGCGGGTGGGGGGGAAATAAATGTAAATAAATAAGTAAATCTTTTTTTAAAAATAATGTATTAAAAGATACTAGTATATGGGGGAAAATACACCTAATGTAAATAACGGACAATAGAACAATTTTACTAATCTTTCGTCAGTTGTAACAAAGGTAATTATTGTTTAAAAGAAATAGCACAATTTTTTTTTTAAAGTGCTATCATCAATTTAACAAATGTTCCACACCAATGCAAGGTGTTGGGGGCCGGGTGGTGGATGGAAATCCTGTATGTCATGCATGATTGTTCTGTAAACTCACAACTTCTCTAATAGAAAAAAAAAAAGCTACTCTGTAGCTCACAGTGTCTCCCAGGAGTTCCAAAGAACCAGGCTTGGAAGCTTTGCAGTCAGAACAATGTCCCAAATTGAGCCATAATCCTGGAACCACGACGGCACCCTCTGCCGGGACAGGGCACGTACCCTGTAGTTTACGTTGGCACAGCCAGTGGTGCTGAACCTCAGAAGAGCTTCCACCCCTGCCCTGTAAACTCCATTTCTGTAGCTGGAATGGATTCTGTGTGATCCCTGCTTCCTCCCGTCACAAGCTGCTACTTGGAATCCGGAGCTGGTCCATCTGACTGGCTGCTGCCCAAATCCCAACTGCCAAGGAGATGGGAAAGCACATAACAGGTGGACGTGAGCTCAGCCTGGAAGGTTGAGATTCCTCAGACATGGGATGGAAGCTCAGCTGCCAAGCAGCCAAGGCCATGACAGAAGTCCACCACCAGAGGGAATCTCCAGAAAGAATTGAGTTTAATTATGCTGCCAGCTCAGCAGAATAGAAGCACCGAGTCAGCGAGGAAGTTGAGCTGTAGAAAACAAAGTTGTATCGCACATCTTAGTTTGTAGACTAAAGTTTATGCTCATTCCACCATGATGGTGTATTGTTTTCAAAAGCTTGAGTCAATGATCTACTGTTTTTGTGTTTATTGTAATCAAACTGTCTGGTACAGTGGTTAAGAGCCCAGACTCCCAGGTCCTGGCTCTACCATGATCGAGGAGGTGACCTTTTGTTAGTTTCTTAGAACCCTACCAGTTAATTTCCTCACCTGTGAAATGGGATAAGAATTATAATTCATTTCATAGCGTTATTGTGAAGAAGAATGAGCTACATGGATGAGTGAATGAATGGCCCCAATTCTTTACCCCTCCCTGTAGCAAGACCTTTTGCCAGGTCACTTTGCAGCTCCTCTCACTAAAGGGGTCGAGCCCCTAGAACCTGGGCTGGCCCTGTGACTTGTTTTGGTCAATGGGATGGCATGGAAGCAATGGTGTGCCGATTCCAAACCCAGGCCTCAGGAGGTCTTGTGTGTCCCTGCTGGGCCGGCCGCCGCTGTCCTGAGAACACGCCCGGGCGAGCAGAGGCGCGTCGCCCCACCATCCAGGGGCCCCGGCTGACAGCCAGCTGACCCGGTTATGTGAGCAGTCCAGACAAGGTCTGCAGGGCCACTTGGCTGGCCTCTCCCGAGCAGGCGCAATAAATGCTTATGTAGTATGTCACTGGGGCCTCATAGCTGTTTGTTATGAGACAATAACTATTTTAAATGTGGCAGAAGAGTAGGGAAAAAGTTTCTTAGACAAAAATTAAAATAACACTAAGCACATAATAACTCAATAAATGCTAGCAAGCATACCAAAAAGCAAAAGGTGTCTTATAAAATGCTAGCTGTAATTTGACATAGTAGGGGGCTAACGTTTCATATAAAATCATCAATGAGATTCGTCAGTCAATGGTGGCACTGACCAGGCGTAGATTTTCTCAATATCACAAATGGAAAATGTCAGCCTTCTCTCTAAAACATGGATCTGAGCGAAGTGTAAAAAATAAAAACCTTGCAGACCCCAGCTGTCTAGATTTGATGTCTGCTAGAAGCTTATTTGGCCTTGCTGACTCAACATGTAAGTTACATGAGATAAAATAGATCATTGCAGCTCAAAGCCCTATTTAAGACCCAGATCAATGGTTTAACTCTCTTTGGTCAGGACAGGTAGACACTGCTATAAGATGGAAACGTTGTTTGGGAAAAAAAATGACTTTTGGTGGTAAAAACCGAGACAACCACATCTGTTTTCACCAGTTTAAAGTCAAACCAACTCTTCAAAAGGTAAATTCTGGATGCGTGTGGGTATATTGTGGACGTAAACAGATGGTCTTTATTCTCTGTTGCTGCATGTCCCATCTAGACCTAGTCCTTTCTTCTAAAACTTAAAGTTTTCTAAAAATTCACCATAGTAATCACAAAACAGTTTTACTCTGCAAATCTACTGAGATTATCAAAAATCTGTCCCCAGTGTTTCCCAAGTAGATTGGTGTATAATGAATTCAAAAATTCAGTAAATAGAGCTTGGTGGGCCTACTTTTTCCTCCTGACTCCTATGATTATCATAATTTGATTTTATAGTTTTCTGTCCTAAGCTAGCAGCCAGGGAGTAATCTTTACTGAGTCATGAACTTTCCCATCATTAAATGTCTGCACCTATTTTCAATATATCAGAAGTGTCCAATAACTACATTTTATCTGCCTTGAATAAAATCAAGTTTTGACACTGGGGAGCATACATATAATAAAGTTTCCTTTATGCTTCAGCAAAGTACTTATGGTTTTGAGTGCCAGCATTGTCCGTGACACCTTTTCCAGGAGCATAAAGATTGCATAACACGTTTTCCATAGAGACCAGGACGGATGCTTACAAGGACAGAAGTCTGAGTAATTTCCTACTGGTCCAAAGGGAATATTAAACTCTTCTGTCATTCTGTAGTATATTATTTATGGTTGCTTTTTTGTTGGGCTTTTTTTTTTCATTTGTGAGTTCAACTCCATGTCCTGATAGAAGGTGATAAAAGGCTCACTATGTTAAAAAATCTTATCACTAAATCAGGAACAAAACTATAAATTTTGGCCTTTGAAATCAAACTGACTGGTGAGGATCATTTGGCTCCTGAAATATTACAGTAGTGATCAATTTGCTGTAAAACTAAGCAGTTTAGCTCAGCAATCTATAGTTGGAAAGCAAGTTGTTCAAGAGGAAAGTTTATGCCCAGCACAAGGGATAAATTAAATTTTATGGGGAAAATATGCATTATTACATGCTTATCTGTTTAACATGTTATTCTTTCCCACATCAGTATAATAAATATTTTTAATCGTAGTTTCATCTCACATACATATAGTGATGTGGTAATTTTATTCTCAAACATTATCAATTAATCACAGAATAGAGAGGAGCTTTCAAATCTTTTTTTATAAATGTATTCTGATGTGCTTAGCAAATGTTCAACCCCAGTGAAGTGAGATTGGTTGGTAATAGAAGAATTGTTCAAATTATCTTTCCTCAAAGGGTAAGCATCAACTGATCTAATTTACCCTTTCTCCAAATTTCAACTCCTGTTTTCTTTGCATCACGGTTTTTCAACTCAGGGATTTCAAATGAAAAATGCTTTGCCATACTTGATTCCATTCATAAGGAGTGATTTCACTTTGAAGATTTTGCCTCAGCTGTAAGAAATCAAACCTAGAAAATACTAATTCAAGGCTTGTGCGTATATTAGTAATAAACCAGAAGAGCTCACATTCATTGAGCCCCTTGACACTTGTCAAGGTGATTTGCATAATCCCATGTAATCCTCACAAAAATTCTCAGGGGTAGCATTGTTCCTATTCCCATTTCAGAGATAAGGAAGCTGGCCTTCTAGATGCGAGCTACGCGAGAGGAGAAAAGAAGACCTCTGAGGAAGCCATTGCTGCGATCCCCATGAGCGAATGAAAATGGCCGCTTGAAAGATGATGGCAGCAATGGAGGGGAAGATGGGGATAAATTTGAGAAACATTTAGAAATAAAATCTACAGGACTTGGCGGATAGCTGCCTGGTGCCATTCCCAAAGAACTGAATTTTCAAATGTTTGCCAGTACATCCTATGAATTTGTGAGAATTACTTAATACAGAAAAACTCAGGCATGCTTCTACATTTTCTATGCATCCCATCTAGCTTGCATGTAAATGAGTATGAGGAACTGTTACCTCATTTTGAATGTAGAAAGGTGGTTGATTTTAAAGCTCTTTCTAAAGCATTAACAAGCTAACATCCCTGCATCTTGTTGACTGTTAGGTGGCAATTCTCGTGGCATTTCTACACGCCTTGTCCCAGAGGGAATTCTAAGGATACTGGTATAGCAAACAGCCTTGAAAAATAGGAGCAGTATCTCCCCCTCCACCAAAAGCAGATTTGTTTCCTGATGAGGATATTTAAGGTAATTTCTCCCTCTGGAGCAAGGGTTGGACGAGTTTTCCAGAAGTCCCTTTATAAAACTGGAGATTTCTTAAGCTCAGGGAGCCTCAGGTGTGAAACAAAACCACCGCGTGCAACATCTACCTGGGCCATGCCGCACAGCCCCTGTGGGACTTGGGGGCAGGGGAAACAGATGCAAACATAAAGCTCATACTGATCACCGTATGTAACAGCCTCTTTGTCTCTGACTTAGGAGTCTTGTGCCTTCTGCCTATATCTACAGGGAAACGTGGCAATCTAACTTGTTTGCTTATAAGCAGAGCAAATTCTTAGACTTTTCACAGTTCTTGACAGTGACCTTGTCCCTTGTCTAGTGACTTTTTTTATTAATTTATTTTTAAAACATTATTATGAAATTAACTAATACTCCCCCATCTCCTCCAAAGAATCTAGGACAGCATGTAAATTTATATTGCTCAAACTCCACCATTTTGGACTTCTGCTTCCTTTCCTCATTTATCGGTTAGTGAAATTGCGTGACAAATCAGTATTATCACAACCTAAAAGCACTCCATTCATCAAAAAACATTTTCTGAGAGCCTTTTGTGTGCCGGACACGGCACATGTAATAGCGAGAAAGAAAGACGCAATTCCTGCCCTCCGAGATTAGCATCTAAGTACGAATGTAGTTAATTGAGCGAGCAACTGCAACGAAACGGATGGTGGCTGCCACGCACAGGGAGGTAACCCGCAAGCGGACACCCGGCCTCACTAGTGCCTCGGTGTTGGCCAGGTGAGGAAGACTGTGAGGGAGCGCCTTAGCCTGCGGAAACAGTTCATGCAAAGTCCTGTGGGTGAACACAGAATGCATTTATAGAAGAGAAGTGTGGAGAGGAGAGATGAAGGAAAAGGTAGGCAAAAGACACACAGTGGGAGTTTTTGTAATCATGTGTTAGGATTCAGATTTTACCCTACAAGCAAAGAGAATGCAATAAAGGGTTCTAAGAAAGGAAGTGACATGATCAGATCTGCGTTTTAGAAAATAAAAATCACTTTGGCTGCTGTATAGAGAATCCACTGGAGGAAAGACCAGAGCAGAGGCTCTCAGCCTCAGCTGAGACATTTTGGCCCAGATCATTCTTTGTTGTGGGGGTCTGTCCTATGCATTATAGTAGCAGCTACCCACTAAATGCCAGTAGCACACATATACACATACACACACACACACACCCTCAGTGTGACCATCAAAAATGTCTTTCAACATTATCAAATGTCCCTGGGGGACAAAATCAGCCACGGTTGGAATGACTGGACTAGAGGGAAGAAGGCCAATTTTGAAATCCATAAACCAGGATAGATGAAGGCAGTCTGGACTGTAGGAATGAAGGAAAGGAGGTGGATTCGAGGGAAATGTAGAAGCACCATTGAAGTTTCACAGCCGCCTGTTTATATGTCCCTGAGAAGGTTCTGCTGGAACGATCCACAACTCAGCTTGGGTAAGAAAATGGCTTTTACCACTTGCTTCTGACTCTTGCTCTAAGCAAAACCTACAATTGTGCTTGTCTGTCTCAACCCTGCTAAGTTGTATACTTTCATACATATGTATGCATACATTAAATTTTTGCAAGCATAATTTAGACTTTTCAAAATAGTGACACGGTAACAAAGAAAAATTGAGACATGCATGCATTTTGAATATTGATTCCAGTTTCTCCCATAGTACCTGACATTTCCCATGTTGCTTTCTTTCTATGCATTTGTTTCCTTTTCCATGTCTTGTCCAACTTTGAAGGAATCAGCAGCTAGCAGACTATTAGACCCACCATTATTTATAAAATACAAGCACAATCCCAGGCCACAACAGAAAAATCTTGTGGTTACTAAGTAGGGCTTTCATAGGCTAAGGGACTGTTCATCAATAATTTTCCTAAAATTTATTCTGGTAGAAATGGAAATTATATTTACATTATATATTTATTATATTTAACTATGTGCTAGGAGCTTTGTAAAATATTATCTTGAATATTGTCTTCCCAAGTTCTATAGGGGAGTATTTATTTATACCATTTTACATTTGCAGACTCTGATCCTGAGAGAAGTCAGTAAAGGTCACCCAGCTAATCAGTTACAGAGCTGGGATACAAGGCAATAGAACTTTGCTGTAAGGGATCAGATAATGAGTATTTTTGGCTTTATCAGCCCTGTGATCTCTGTTGCAACTAGTCACCTCTGCTGTGGTAGCACAAAAGCAGCCGTAAACAATATGCAAACAAATGGGAGTGGCTGTGTTCCCATAAAACTTTATTTATGTACCTGCCCCAAAATGTGATTCTTCTTTTGATTTTCTCAACCCCTTGGAAATGTAGAAACAGTTCTTAGCTCATGGCCCAACTAAAACGGGCCACAGTTTGCAGGCCCCTGCAGTAGCGTGCCGGGAAGAGCGTGGAGCTGGTAGCAGACGCCGTTGGGTTGGCGTCCTGCTCTCCCACAACCACGTAACCGTGTAAACCTGGTGGGTTACTTAACCAGCATCCCTGTGCCTCGGCGCCTCGGGCTGGGGTCCCCAGAAACACACCCTGATATAGGATTTGCGTGTTAGTAGCTGAAGTGATCCCAGGAAGCAGTGGTGGGGAAAAGGGAAGCAAGGCAGGGGGGTAGGCGGCCAGTCGAGGGTGCACTCTTGAAAGGGTGCTGCTGGGGGCAGCCAGGACATCGCACAGGGTGTGCCTCAGCGTTGCCCTGCCCAGTGTGGAAGCCGAGGCGCTCACAGCCTGACTCCCATCTGCCACTGGTTGAGTGCTGCTCCCAGGCACGTTAGCACCCTGCACTGCTCCCTCTGCCCTCTGTAGGCAGAGCAGTCTAGAAAGCCTTCCGGTAGAGAGTCTCAGGGGCCTGGTGTGCAAGGGAAT
>PVKH010009530.1:0-18749 GCA_004027955.1 Chaetophractus vellerosus
GCCCTGCCCGTGGCGGCTTTTGCCTGTCCGTGGCAGCTTTTTGCCCTGCCCACGGCGGCTCCGGCCCGCCCATGGCGGCTTGCCATTCTCAAGGCGGTCTGCCCGCTAGGAGAGGTCCCCGGGAACCGAACCCAGGGCCTCCCATGTGGTTTCCCAGCGAGCTCTTTATCCACTGAGCTATCTAGCCGGGCCCTGCATACACTTATTTTTAAGTCAAAACTCATTTTTAAAAGGTTTGAAAGAAAAATTTACTTCATAGTGTGAATATTGACCATGTTCCTTTCCTGGGCTTTCTAGATATGCTGGTTGGTTGCATCGTTTAGATTAGAACAGCAACACTGAACGTAAAAGAAAATCACAATTTTATTGGCAGGACATTTGTTCATTTATGGTTTGATAAGGTAGTAAATATGTAAAGTTAGCAAACAAATTCCATTTAAACCTACCTTGTGTAAAGAAAAATTGAAATTCCAAGATCAGTTCAACACAAGTACCCCTTTAAAGATAATATTTAAAAATTTTCAAATGTTTATTTTTACTAAAGTGAAACTTCCCTAAAGATGTGATGCAGAGCCAGATGTATACACAGTCTCATTAGAGTAAAACACAACAAAACAACAATGTCCTATGTTGAGAATAATTCTTCAGGGTATTTTCGACAGGGGAAAATCTCATTCTAGTATATATTCAGACATTTAGAATTGAGTCAATACCATAACTTAAAGTGTTTTAAAAGATAATGAGGAAGCAGATGTAGCTCAAGCAGTTGAGTGCCTGCTTCCCACATGGGAGATCCTTTGCAACAAGCAAAACACATGAAAAAACCAACTCAGGGGAGCCGTTGTGGCTCAGTGGTTGAGCACTGGCTTCCCACATATGAGCGCCTGGGTTCAATCCCTGGCCCCTGGTACCTTACACACAAAAAAGATAATGAAAACACTACATGTTTTAAATTTTATTGGCCACTGTTTTAAAATTAAAAAGTTATTTTTGGGTTGTTTTTATTCAGTTACTTTCTGAAAAATATTGCTGTACGCCTTTTTTAAAGACTTTCTTTACTAAAGTTATATTTAATTGGCCTGGTAGTTTAGAAAACTACTGGTTAATTAAAACATCTTTGAAAATAATTATTGATTACTAACATCAAACATTTATTATGGTAATAAATTACTTATTAAAACTCAAAACAAATTAATAGGTTGTACTAATAAACATCAGAAAAGCAGAGATTGGAACAATAAATATAATGTTTTTACACAATCACTTAGTGCTTGGTCAGTTTAATTTTTAAATCAGTTTTATTGATACTTTATTAATATGTAAATCTATCCAAAGTGTACAATCAGTGGTATTTGGTATAGTCATATATTTGTGCATTCATCACTTCATTCTTAGAGCACTTTCATTATTCCAATAATAATAGTAATAAGTAGTAAACAAAAAACACAACTCATCACTTCTCAATCTCTCTATGCTTCCCCTGCCATACACACTGCTATTCTGTTTCCTTCTCTCTAGTATATTGGTATTTATATTTTATAAAAGCAGTCTTATATATGCAATATCACCCATATTTGTGTTTTACGTGTTTTGCTATCTTAGTCCCATGTTACAATTTTTTGCTTTCCTTCTAGTAATATACATAACCTTAGACTTTCCCTTTGAACCACTGTCGTACCCATAATAGCTCTGCTGGTTATAAACACCATGATATGCTTTCACCATTTCTATTCATTTCCAAAGATTTACAGTCTTTTTACCAATTCTCCACAGATTTACCTTCAGCTTTCCATTCTCTACCCTCCTTCTATTTTCTCGTGTCCTGTATTCTAATTAACTCCATGAGTTTGCACAATATATTTAGTTCATAATAGCACAATCATACAGTATTTGTCCTTTTTTTTCTTTTTTTTTTAACCAGGTCCCTCCATATGGGAGACAGATGCCCAACCATTTGAGCACATCCGCCCCTCAGTATTTGTCCTTTTGTGTCTGGCTTGCTTCACTCAACATAATGTCCTCCAGGTTCATCCGTGTTGTCATATGCTTCATGACTTCATTTCTTCTTACCACTGCATAATGGTCTATCGTGTGTATACACTACAATTTGTTTATCCATTTATCAGTTCATGGACACCTGGGTTGTTTCCAACTTTTGGCAATCATGAATAATGCCACTGTGAACATCGTTGTGCAGATGTCCATGTCTCTGCTCTCAGTTCTTCTGGGTATGTACTTGGTAATGTATTGCTGGGTCACATGGCAAGTCTATTTTCAACTTCCTTAGGAACTACCAAACAGTCTTTCGAAGTGGCTGTACCATTCTACATTCTTACCAACAGTGAATAAGCACTTCTGTCTCACCAGATCCTCTCCAACATTTACAGTTTTCCAGCCTTTTATTAGCAGCCAGTCTAATAGGTGTGAAATGATATATCATTGTAGTTGATTTGCATTTCCCTAACTGCTAGTGTTGTTGAACTTATTTTTATTCGTTTCTTCACTATTTGTATATCTTCTTTGGATGATTGTCTTTTCAAGTCATTTGCCCATTTTTAAATTGAGTAGTTTGTCTTTTTATTGTTGAGTTAAATGATCTCTTTGTATATCATGGATATTAAACCCTTATCGGATATGTGCTTGCGAAATATTTTCTCCCGTTGAGTTGGCTCCCTTTTCACCCTTTTGACAAAGTCCTTTAAGGTACAAAAATGTTTAGTTTTGAGGAGGTCTCAGTTATCTATTTATTCTTTTGTTGCTAGTGCTTTGGGTGTACAGTTTAAGAAACTACCACCTACCAAAAGATCTTGAAGATGTTTTCCTACATTTTCTTCTAGGACTTTTATGGCTTTTATTTTTATCTTTAGGCCCTTGATCCATTTTGAGTTAATCTTTGTATAAGGTGTGAGATAGGAGTCTCATTTCTTTCTTTTGGATATGGCTGTCCAGTTCTCCCAGCACCATTTGTTGAATAGACTATTCTGGTCCAGCTGGGAGGGCTTGATTGCCTTGTCAAAAATCACTTGACTGTAGATGTGAGGGTCTATTTCTGAGTTCTTGATTTGGTTCCATTGGTGAATGTGTCTGTCTTTATGCCAGTACCATGCTGTTTTTACCACTTTAGCTAAGTAATATGCTTTAAAGTCTGGAAGTGAGATTCCTCCAACTTTGTTCTTTTTAAAGACATTTTTGGCTATTCGGGGCCCCTTACCCTTCCAAATAAATTTGGTAATTAGTTTTTCCATTTCTTCAAAAAAGGCTGTTGGGATTTTATTGAGATTGTGTTGAATCTGTAAATCAGTTTGGGTAGAATTGACATTTTAACAATATTTGGTCTTCCAGTCCATGAACACAGAATGTCCTTCCATTTATTTAAGTCTTCCTTGTTTTCTTTTAGCAATGTTGTGTAGTTTTCTGAATATAGATCCTTTATGTCATTGGTTAAGTTTATTCCTAAATATTTGATTGTTTTAGTTGCTATTATAAATGGAATTTTTTTCCAGATTTCCTCCCCAGACTGCACATCAGTAGTGTATAGAACCACTATTGATTTTTGCTAATTAATATTGTATCCTGCCACTTTTCTGAATTTGTCTATTCTAGTAGCTTTGTTGTAGAGTGTTTTAGGAGATTCTAGATATAGGATCATATCATCAGCAAATTATGAACGTTTTACCTTTCCTATTTGGGTGCCTTTTCTTTCCCTTTATCTAGCCTAATTGCTCAAGCTAGAACTTCTAGCACAATAGTGAATAACTGGTGACAGTGGGCATCCTTGTCTTGTTCCTGTTCTCAGCGGGAAAGCTTTCAGTCTTTCATCATTGAGTATAATGCTAGTTGTAGGTTTTTTTTTTTTTGGATTTATTTATTATTTATTACATATCTCCCCCCTTTCTGCTTGCTCTTGCTGTGTGTCCTTTCTTCTGTGTCTTTCTATGTCTGCTTCTTGTCTCCCCCCCCGTCTTTGCGGCGACGTGCCGAGTCGGCCCTCCGCGGCGGCGGCTCGCTCCGTTCGAGGGTGGCTCCTTTCCGTTTTCACGGGCGGCTCTGCTCCATGTTTTGCGGGCAGCAGTCCTCCATGTTTTTTGCGGGCTGCCCAGCTTCCGCGGCGGTTCGCAGGCGGCAGCTCCGCTTTTTCATGGGTGACTTTGCCATGCCTGTGGGGGCTCCACCCTGCCCGTGGCGGCTTTTGCCCTGTCCGTGGCAGCTTTTTTTGCCTTGCCCGTGGCGGCTCTGCCCCGCCCACGGCGGCTTGCCTTTCTCAAGGCCGCCTGCCCGCTCGGAGAGGTCCCCGGGAACCGAACCCGGGGCCTCCCATGTGGTACCCCAGCGTGCTCTTTATCCACTGAGCTGTCTAGCTGAGCCTTGTAGGTTTTTTAATATATGCACTTTATCATATTGTGAAAGCTTCCTTCTATTCCTGTCTTTGGGATTGTTTTTCTCAAGAAAGGGTGCTGTATTTTGTCATATGCCTTTTCTGTATCAGTCGGGCAGATCATGCAGTTTTTCTTCTTCAGCTTATCAATGTGGTTTATTACACTCATTGATTTTCTTGTGTTGAACCACCCTTACATACCTGGGCTAAAACCCACTTGATCATAGTGAATAATTCTTTTAATGTGCTTTTGGATTCTGTTTGCAGATTTTTTTGTTGAGGATTTTTACATCTGTATTCATTAGAGATAATAGTTTATAATTTTCTTATATGTAGTATCTTTATCTGGTTTTGGTATAAGGGTGATTTGGCTTCGTAGAATGAGTTTGGTAGTGTTCTTTCCTGTTCAGTTTTTTTGGAAGAGCTTGAGCAAGATTGGTATTATATCATCTTTGAATGACTGGTAAAATTCACTTTTGAAGCCATCTGGTCCTGGATTTTTCATCTTTGGCAGGTTTTTGATGACTGTTTCAATCTCTTCACTTGTGGTTGGATTGTTGAAGTCTTCTGTTTCTTCTAGGGTTAGTGTAGGTTGTTCATGTGTTTCTTGTCTGTCTCCTCTACATTGTCTTGTTTTTTGGCATACAGATGTTCATAGTATCCTCTTATGATCTCTCTTATTTCTAGGAGGTCACTGGTAATGTTCCCCCTGTCATTTCTGATTTTATTTATTTGGGTCTTCTCTTATTCATTCTAGCTAAGGGTTTGTTGATTTCATTGATTTTCTCAGAGAACCAACTTTTCGTCTTGTTGATTCTATTAATTTTTTTTTTTTAAAGATTTATTTATTTTATTACATATCTCCCCTTCCCCCCGCTGCGGCGACGCGCCGAGATTGGACACTGCGCAGGCGCGGCTTTCCCCGCTTGTGGGCGGTCTCTGTGTCTGTTCACGGCCAGCTTTCAGTTCGCGGGTGGCTGGCTGCGCTCCATCGCGGGCGACCTGCCCTGCCCGTGGCGGCTCTTGCCATGTCCGTGGCAGCTTCTTGCCCTGCCCACGGCGGCTCCGGCCCGCCCATGGCGGCTTGCCATTCTCAAGGCAGTCTGCCCGCTAGGAGAGGTCCCCGGGAATCGAACCCGGGGCCTCCCATGTGGTATGCCGACGCCCTATCCACTGGGCTATCTAGCCGGCCCCCTATTAATTTTTTTAATTCTTGATTTCATTTGTTTCTGCCCTGATATTTGCTATTTCTTCCCTTTGGCTTGGTTTGGGATTAGTTTGCTGTTCTTCTCGTTCCTCCAGGTGTGCAGTTAGATCTTCAATTTTAAGTCTTTCTTCTGTTTTAATGTAAGCATTGAGGGCTATAAATTTCCCTGTCAGCACTGCCTTTACGGGGTCCCATAGTTTTTGATATATTGTGTTTTCATTTTCATTCATCTCAAGATTTTTGCTGAATTCTCTTGCAACTTTTTCTCTGACCCACTGATTATTTAAGAGTGTGTTGTTTATTCTCCATATATTTATGAATTTTCTCTTTTTCTGTCCATTATTGATTTCCAGCTTCCTTCCGTTAAGATCAGAGAAAGTGTTTTGTATAATTTCCATCCTTTTGGTTTATTGAGACTTGTCTTATGACCTAACATATGGTCTACCTTGGAGAAGGATCCGTGAGCACTGGAAAGAATGTCTATCCTGCTGTTTTGGGGTACAGTGGTCTATAGATGTTTATTAGGTATAGTTCATTTATCATATTATTCAAGTTGTCTTTTTCTTTATTTATCCTCTATCCAGATGTTCAGTACTGAAAGTGGTGTATTGAAGTCTCCAACTCTTGTTGTAGAGACATCTGTTTCTTCCTCCAATTTTGCCAGTCTGTGCCTCATGTATCTTGGGGCACTCAGATTAGATGCATAAATATTTAGTATAGTTATTTCTTCTTGATGAATTTGCTCCTTTTATTAATATATAATGATTTCTTCATCCCTTATAACAGTTTTGTATTTGAAATCTATTTTGTTTGATATTAGTATATCGCTACTCCAGCTCTTTTTTGGTCTTTTATAAGGGTTGGGAAGTTTTTGGTCATTATTTCCACAAATATTCTTTCTGCCCCTTTTCCATTCTCTTCTCCTTCTGGGACACTGATAATGCGAATGTTTGTGCATTTCACTTTGTCATTCAGTTCCCTGAGACCCTTTTCCATTTTTTCCATTCTCTTCTCTTTTTCTGTTCTACTGTCTTTTCCAGTCCACACGTTTTGTCTTTGAAATCACTAATTCTGTCTTTGAGTAGTTCAACTCTGCCCTTGTGTACCTCTAATGCATTTTTAATCTTATCCATCATGTCTTTCATTCCCATAAGGTCTGTTACTTTTCTTTGTAGGTTCTAAATTGTTCTTTCTGCTCACCCAGTGTCGTCTTAATATCCTTTATGTCTTTAGTCATGTTTTCTTTCAATTCTTTGAGTTGATTTAGGAGAGTTGTGTGATTATCATTGATTAATTGTCTTAAATCCTGTTTCTTAAGAATATTTGATTTGTTCATTTTGCTGGACCATCTCTTCCTGTTTCCTAGTATGGCTTGTAATTTTTTGCTGATGTCTAGGCATCTGAATATGTTGGTGAATTTACTCTGATGGCCAATTTCTCTTGCCTATTTTTCCCCCCACAGCTCTTCTTTGATAGTTGGTTCAACTTATTCTAAGTCTTTAAAATTGCCCCACTTATGTTATCAAAATCAGGCCAGCAGCTCTCTAATGGGATGCACATTTTCTCCCAGGGGTTAGGTTACGGAGAGAACCAAAAACAGTTTTTGTCCATGCAGCTTCCACAGAGGTGTTTGTCTCGGCTTTTCTGTGTTCCTGTGTTAAATCTCAAGAGTGGAGATTCAGAGCGGGCTCTGCTGGCTGAATTCACTGAAGAAAAGCCCCTTGACTCCCCCTCTGTTTTCCCTTGAAACAGCTAACAGGGAAGAAGGTGTCTCTTCCCCTCTCAGTCAGCTGCAGTGAGCTAGGTGTTTTACCCCAGCTTAATATCTTGGGGGTGGAGGAGGTGAACCCTTCTCCCCCACTGCGAGTGTTTGGTAACTCATGTTGGTCATTTTGGGTTCTTCGTCTCTTTGTCCCTCACCCTCTTGGGAGTTGTGTAGCACTGTCCTGGTCTGCTGAACCATCTGATGTTCTTAAGACAGCAGATGGTTTTTTATTGAAGATTTTTTTGATATTTTTTAACTACTTAGGACTTTTAATTCTAAGGCATTCAGATTTGGTGTTATTAGTGATCTTTTTAGTATAATATATGATATATAATGATTTCTTCAGTAATAGCATATATGATATACTTGTTTCTCTAAAGTGTGGAAAATTAGTATCCTAAATGGTACTCAAGTGTGATTTTTTTATGAGACATTTAATTACAGATGCTCTGTAAGTTAATACCCTTCTATATGAATAGTGAATCCATTCCACTTTGATGAAGAGGAGTTGGCTAAAAGGGATATATACCTTTTAGTTGCCAGATCCTTTTTTGACTTGTGTGTATTTTGGAGGTGAGAGGAAGTTGGAGGGAGTAATGATGGTTTTTTGAAGAGGAATGAAGAGTGACTGAATTTCCATCCAGCTCCGTGTTACAAAGCATTTCTCCACAGAATTCTCATTCATTTAACAGATATTAACTACCTTATATTTCAAGTGATGAGTTTTGATTTTGTAGGCGGGAGTAGCAGTGGTTAGGAATATGGAATTGGTTCCCAAGGATTTTGTTTTTAAGTATGAGGGGACATATATGCACACAATCAACTTACTTTCAATAGTAAGTAAAATAAGAATTGTCACTGGTTTTGAATTGAGGCAAGAGTGTCAGGGGCTCACAGATTCCCATTAATCTTGATGTGATTTTTGATATTGAGTTTGTTACAGATCTAGAAACTCATTTCATCAGGCTTATGCTTTTCATTAGAAAGGTGCCCATTTAGTCATGCAATAAAGTACCATCAAGCCATTGTAGTGTGATCCATTGTTTCTGATTCACCTGGGGGAATTTTTTGAGAATAAGGACCCTAATAATGATTCATTCTTGTTTAGTAGAGTTGGAACGAGTTTGGAGTACTTTGTTTTACTTTGGTGCTTTAAATTTTCTTTACTGTTATTAGTCAGTGATAATGATCTATTTTAGGCTTTGTCTTAGTTGAAATGTTAAGGCCATCAATTATATTCCATCCTCTGATATTTCAGAGACTGGCACTTAACACAGATTAAAACATGTGTACATACATACTGTCTTAGATTGCCAGTGCTGCTATGAGAAATACCACACAATTGTTTGGCTTAAGCAAGGGAATTTATTGTCTAAAAAGTTTTGGAGGCTAGAATTCCAAAATCATGGTCTTGACAGGCCTTGCTTTCTCCCAGAGTCTGTAGCATTCTGGTGCTGGCTTGCTGAAATACTTGGGCTTCCTTGTCTTGCACCTCTGCCTCTGTCACATGGTTCTCTTTCTGACTTCTTGTTCTCCTGCTCAGTAGATTGAATTTCCTTTGCTTTATAACAGCTTTAATCATATGGATTAAGGCTTATCCTGGTTCACGTTGGCTTCATCTAAAAAGGATCTTCAAAGATCTATTCACAAATGAGTCCATACCTTAACAAATAATTACATCTTCAGAGGTCCTGTTTACGAATGGTTCACGCCTGCAGGAATGTGGGTTGAGACTTGAATATGTTTTTACAGGGGCATAATTCAATCTGCAGCACATATCATCTGTTAACTCAGGTGGTAACTTCCTCCAGGGCAAAATCTGTATAGCTTTGAATTTCCTGAGGAGGCTGTATATTTTCTGCCCACCAAAAAACTCACTGGGATACCTATTTTAATATCTGTCCGTAAGTGGAGACTGATAAGTTAGAGGTAGTTAAGCGATACCATTGATAAAGGTGTAATTGGAATATGATAGATATATATTAATGCCAGGGCAAATGGGTTTATATCTATCATCTTGTTGAGACTGTCTGAATACCTGGAATAATGGAAAAAAATAATCTTAAACATTCAATTCTCCAAACTCAGAATTTAGTCTAATGGGGTTTGATTGTATGACAGTAAAAAATCAGGATAATGAGATTTACTGTCTGTTGGCCGTCATTTTACATTGATGTGAGTATAGTTTACACACAGATTTCTTGATTACAAAACTAATACATGCTCATGGTAGAAATTTAGAAAATATAGAAAGGGTTAAAGAAGAGGGGACATAATCATCAAAATTCCCATACCCACCGTTTTATTTCCTTTCAAACGTTCTGCTGTCCAAATATATATATGGTTAAGACCATGCTAAATATGTAAATTTTGTATTCTCTTCTTAACATTGTAACAATTGTTTTCCAATAAAAAGCTTCACAAAATGTTATTTTTGCTTAGTTTTACATTTTCCTTAAGTTTTTGAATATGCATTATACTCACATGGTTCAGAATTCAAAAGACATAGATAGTAAGAAATATTCTTCTATTGCCTTTTGCCTTTATCACTTAGCCACCCAGTTTTCTTTTGTGAAGGCAACTGAGATTCTTTTTTTCTTTCTTTTCCTTTTTCTTTTTAAATTTGTCCTTCCAGAGAAATTTATGCACATACAAGCAAATACCTTTTTACACCCATGGCAGCATACTTGATAAACTATTATGTACCTTGCTTGCATCTGTTTCTTATTTTCATTTTTTGTCAAAAGTAATACATGTTTAAAAAGTCAATTAGTTTTAAAGTTTTATTATGCAAAGAAGCCATTCTATCCTACCCCTTTCCCTACTTTCTCTTTTCAAGAGAACTACTTTCATGTCTTAGATAATTAATTTCGTATTTACCTATTTATCTTTAAAATGTTTGCTTTAATATCAGTTTTAGGTATTATTCACTGACTTTCTACTGCAGATGATCAGATTTGTTCTCTTAACTACATGCTTCCTATTAATAGAGATCTGTTATAATTTGGATTAGAGTAGTATTCAATCTTGATATTATGACTATAAAATGTTATTCATAACTGAGCCACGTAGTAAAATAAAATTGCTTTTCCTTTTCTTTCTTTCTTTTTTAGTTAGTCCAATAAAAAGAAATTATTTGGAAATGGGGGAAAGAACAGAGCGTGCTGAGAAATGGGACAAAAAGATGGAAATACCAAGATTTGGTACAGGCTCCTCTAGGCAGAGGCAGCTATTTTTTTCATTTTTCCTGGAATTAATATTTGATTTGTTTTATTAAGTTTGTACATTTTCCTATTTAAATACAAACTCTGCCAGTATGTAAATCTGTACTTGAGACTTTCAGAGATTCATCAGGTGCTCTATCAATTTCATCCTCCTGAATAAGTCTCTTCTGGAGCTTCTGGTCACCTCCAATCTGGACTGCTTTCTATTCCTTGAGTACTGCTATCATACTGGGATTTCTCCTTAAAGCCACCCTGGAGATTTCCTTTGCTTCTCTCATTTTAGAGCCATATTATTGTAATTATTGTGGCTTCCTAGAGGTCTAGTACCCTCATTTCAGAATCTTCTTGACTTTTCTGGCTTTTTTATTTTATTTTTATCTAAAAAGTCTCCCTTTTATCTTCTTAGTATAGTTTTCAAATCTTATATGTTACTTTGAATTGTATGACATTGACATTTTTTCAAGTAAAAGAATTTTCTAATACTGACAGATTCAAATAGTTCTACTTGATAGAACATTTTTTGCTATATTCATATCTTGGTATTTTATAATTTCTATTGTAAATGGGGACTACTATTACATATTTTATTTTATTATTTTATTTATTTGTTTTGTTTGTTTTGTTTTACTGGGGATCGAACCTGGGACCTTGTATATGGGAAGCAGGCGCTCAACCACGTGAGCTACTGCCGCTCCCTTCTTTTACATCTTATAACTGGTGGTGTGTTTTTTTGGTTGCCTTTTATTTAACAAATCAATTTTATTGATACATATTAATAAAGCATATAATTCACCCAAAGTGTACAGTCAGTGGTCTTTGGTATAATCACATAGTTGTGCATTCATCACTTCAATCATTATTAGAGCATTTTCATTATATAATTGTAATAATAATAATAAATAAAAAACAAAAACAAGAAAATGATTTCTGTTTCTTCATATTATACCCAGCTATTTAGGGATTCTTTTAATAGGGACTTCTTTAGAGTTTTCCACCTATATAACCTCATTATCTGCAACTAATGATTATTTTACTTTTTCCTTTCCTGTTTTTATACCTCTTTTATTCTCATGGTTGATAATGGACATTCTGGTTTCAGATCTATATAGGAGCACTTTTAGGTATGTTTTGAAACATATATGTGTGTTTCCCATACATAATAAATATCTACTTATTCCTATTTTATTGATTTGAAAAATCTTGATGGATGGTAAGTTTATCAAATGCCTATGGTGATAATATATTTTTCCTTAATATTTTTGAATAGCAAACTAAATAAATAGATTTTATTATGTTGAATCATTTTTAAATATCGTCGCTAAAGTCTATTTGCTTGTTACAGTGGTATTTTATTCCTTAGGATATTCCTAGAGCCTTTTGTTTTCTTTAGGAGTTTTACCTCTAATTTCATAAATACTATTGAGCTATAGTTTTCATTTGTGTATGTGCTATTTCTGTTAGTTTTTAATATTATTGTAATATATCCCTACATAAATATAATCTGGAAGCTTCACTTCTATGCTTTGAAACCATTTAAGTAGGTTTAAACTTATTTGTTAAATATTTGGTATAATGTAGTGAATCATTGGCACCTGGTGCTTCCCAAGGAGGTTAGCTATTTGATAACTTTCTCTATTCCATCTGTGATAATTATCAGATACTATTACTATGAAATCTTTTCTGTTGTACCTTCACAGAATTCGTAATACCTTGCTTGGAATGTGGATAGCACGGGTGCTGCTTATGTTTTTCTTTGGGCATTAAATAAAAAAACAACTCTGTCTTATGCACATTTCTCTTCATAATTACATTAAGTTGTTAAGGGCCTTAGAATAGGAGCCATCTGTGTCTATTTAGTTGCCTCAGATTCTAACTTATGGTAGGGAATATGTTGACTTAACAATTTTTTTCCTTTTTTTTTTCATGGTGGTGGTGGTGGTGGGTATTTTACAGGCTTCCCAGTTGGCGTGTATGTTGTAAAGAGAGTTCTTCAGCTTCATCATATTACTCTCAAGATCACAATTGTGTCCTAGAAAATGAAGACATACATTTCCAGAAAAAGGTACCTTAAATAAAGTTAGCATTATCATTTGTGTGTCAGCATTCTAAGACTATCCCAAAACATTCTGAATAAAAGTAATTTCAGAAATACTATGTCAAAATTTTTGGTGGGGGGTTTGTATGTTTCCTTGCTATAATCTGAGGAGTTATTTGGGTGACTCTGAAATTAAGATAGCTCTTAAAATATTTATATGGTTATTCTTGCTGCTTATATTTGGAATGTGTAACATCTTGAGCCCTTACTGTAGAAAAAGAAAATAGTGCCTGTTCAGAGTACTGAAAGCTAGTGGCTTCCTTCTTTTATCCGCTAGTTAAAGGGTTCCTAAAGAAACCCTGGCCTTATAAATGAAAAGCTATTAGAAATGAGGATAACAGCAGAGTCTGCAATCAATTGCTGTGTAGTTTGTTTTATATTATCAGGTGAGTTGAATAAAAGGCCCAAAAACCTGGTAGTCTCTAAATCATTTATTATTTTATTATTTTAAATGACCAATTGACCAAATTTGGCTTTTCTCCCCAAATTCAATGTATTTATTTTAAGTGACAGAAGTAATTTATATTGACTATATGGAATATTCATATGTATATTTCACTTCCCTCCCCAAAGGAACCACAGTTTGCTGTTTGTTGTACAAACTTTCAGATATTTTTCTGTGGGTATATACTCTTATATATGTAAATTCCTTTCCTTTTTTCACTAAAATGTCATATCATAAATATTGTACAAGTTGATTTCCTCTCTTTCCCCAACAATATCTCATGGACACCTTTCCATGTCATTATATTTTTAATGATTGCATTTTTTTCCCATTGTGTATATATATTGTAAGTTATTAACCATTTCTTTATTGATGGATTTTTTAACAGATTTATTGATACATATTAATAAAGCATAAATCTATCCAAATATACATTCAGTGGATTTCAGTATAATCACGTAGTTGTGCATTCATCACTTCAATTCATTTTTAGAGCATTTTTATTATTACAGTAATAATATAAATAACAAACAAAAACCAAACAAAACTCATCACCTGTTAATCTCTCCATGCTTCCCCTCCCTAACGTAGCTGTTATTCTGTTTCCTTCTCTCTAGTTTATTTGTATTTATATTTTGTAAAAACAGTCCTATATATGCCCATATTCGTATTTTACATGAGGTTTCACTGTTATACAGTCCCATGATACATTTTTTAGTTTTCCTTCTCGTAATATACATGTCCTTAGACTTTCCGTTTCAACCACTGTCATACCCATATAATCTGCTAGTCACAAACACCATTCTGTGAGCTCACCATTTCCATTCATTTCCAAAGATTTACAAACAACCTTTTAACCAATTCTGCATTGTTTCTCAGCTGTGTGTATGTATGTGGGGGGTGCATTTGTGTCAACACATGTGTTTACATTTATATGCTTGGGTATTTTTTTGGGGGGAGATCCTATAACCCATATTTCTGGGATGTTGCATTAAAAATTTTGAAGACTATTGCTGCATATCCCTTCAAGAAGACTATCATTTTATGCTTTTACCCACAGTCTATTAGACTTAGAAGTAATTTCTTTTTTGATGTGAAATTTCAAAACTAAATGTTGTAGCAGTGAACTTAAGTGAAGAATTATGGGGGTGAACCATTCCTTCAGCAAATATTTAGGTACCTAGTATGTCCTATATAGACTTAGATACACAGAGTGTATATAAACCTTGCTTTTATGAAACTTATATTCAAGAAGAGGTATTTAAAGCGATAACAAGTATCTGAATTGCTAACTTGAAAGTAGATCAGTGTCAAAAGAGAGATGGGGCAAAATGCTGTATGTATATTCATATATTTATTGACATTTTACCGTGTACCTAAGACAGTGCTAGGTGGTAGGAGTACAGTGCTTCTTAAGAAATCAAATGAGGCTCTTGACTTATGTAGTTTACATTTTAAGTGTAGTGGCAAGGAGAGAGATGCAATGTAATGCAGGGAGATCAGTCTTAAACATGTAAACAAAAGTAATGCTTACAAGACTCTGGTTGTATAGAAAGAAATAGTCTTTCATATTGCGTTAGGCTTTTTTTATGAAAGTTTTTTCAGTTAGTCTCTTTTCTTTGTTGCAATATAGGATGAAAGAGAGGGACCTACCCATGCCGAATTGTTGGAAAAAGTGGGTTCTGATTTACCTATTCTTCCAGAAGAACATAAATTAAAAGAGGACTACATTGTGGATGTACAAGTAAGTTGTATTGCTTTGATTTTTAATAATATGCCCTTTCAGACTGCTTCACAAGATAGAAAACCTCTGTTTGATCACCATACTCTGTATTTTTTTTTCAAGTACCATGCAACAAGCCTTAAGAATATTTGCTTGCTAATAGTACTATTTTTGAAAAAATGTAATATTACAGATTTTATAATAAATGTAACTATTTTCTTTTTAGTAAAAATTTCTAAGTCCTGATTACTGATTAGGTTAGGTTAGGCTAGGTTTCATTTTTGCTCAAGGGAAGATGTTTTTCTAACCTGCTTCACTTACAACAAAAGAAGGTATTTGTGGAATGTAGAGCATTTTGATATTAATGTTTTATCATTTTGGGTAAAATATGACGTATTAGTCAACCAAAGGGGTGCTGATGCAAAGTAGCAGAAATTTTCTGGCTTTTATAAAAGGAGAATTTATTTGGAGTAAAAGTTTAGAGTTACAAGGCCCTAAGAGTCCAACTCAAGTTACCATAAGAGGTATTTTCTCACCAAAGTCTGTTGCCATATATTGAAGCAAGATGGTTGCCAATCTCAGCAAGGGTTCAGCCTTCCTCTTCCTCTTAAGGCTCCCTGGGCCCAGCTTCTTCTGATCTCAGCTGTAGGCTGGAGGGCTCATTTCTTTCTGGGCCTTCTCAGTTGCTCAGGACTCTAGTCTCTTCAGCTGCAAACTGTCAGACAAATGGTTTAGCTGTCCCTGGGGCTTTAGCTATTTGAGCCCTTTCTTTTCTGTCACATGGCAGGACTGAAAGGACCAGGTTCTCTCCTCTTCTGTATCCTCTTCTTTGTGTTTTCTTGAGTGAGTGTCTGTTTATATAGCCCACCAAGGGGGCGGGGACTCAGCCCTGAGTCATGCCCTATTGAGTGGTCAAATTAAAGCCCTAATCTTAACGTAATTTAATCAAAGACCTCTCAGCTGAATCTGATACAAACAAAAGGGATCACACCCAGAGGAACAGACCAGTTTACAAACATAATCTCTCTTTTTGGAATTCAGAAATAATCTCAAACTGCCACATATGAATTAATAAATAATAGGTGGAAATACTTTTTTTCCCCTTTCTCTCTTATATTACATCCTGAATATTGTTTTCCATTTTGTGCACCAGATTTTATGAAAAAGTTATAATAAATATATTAAAAACAATAATATATACACTAAACAAGTGTGGAGGCATCTGGAAGTCATTTAATATCAGGAATGGCTAAAGGAACTGGGGATATTTAATCTGGAGAAAGAAGGACTAAGGAAAAACTAGATATCTCAAATATTAACAAAAAAAAATTCCAGCCTAAAATGAGGGACATTTTTTTTAATACAGCCAGAACTATTTTATAACTTAATGGATTAAAATAGGAGATGTAGTGAGTGTCATTTTATTGAATTCTGGAAGACATTTGTCAAAGGTTTATGAATAAAAGAAAAGCAAGTCACCAGATTATATTATCTCTGTAACCCTTCCAGTTATTACTATCCTGAAGAGTCTTACCATTGTTTTCTACAATTATTTTTATAATGTAATTCTCTTGCTCGAATACTTTGAAGTATTTATTCTATCTTATCAAGCTTTATAGTAGTCACTATATGACTAATCCAAATTGAGATTTGCTATATGTATAAAATACATGTTGGCTTTTGAAAACTTTTTACAACAAAAGAATTAAAATATCTCATTAATTTTTCATGTAGCTCACATGTTGAAATTATAGTATTTTGGCTATATTGGTGTAAACAAAATATAATATTAATTTCACTGGTGTCTTTTTGCTTGCTTGTTTATTTTTAGAATGGTTACTAGAAAATTTGGCTTGCTTATATGTATGTTAGATCGTGCTATTATAGACCTAAGTAATATTATAGTTCTTTTCTCAAGACTTCCACCATAAAAATGCTTACTACCTTTTGTATTCCTTTGTGAATTTTCCATTCCAGTGTAAATAATTTCCCATATGATGTCTATTCTCCTGACCTTTGCCTCATTTTTCCTTTCTGTTCTGCTCCCATACTAGTCTCAATCCTCCTTTACTTCAGAAGCTGAGATCGTGTAGTCATAATAGTCCATAATCTCTCTTTTCCTTGAACTGAGCATGAGAACCTCTCATTTGATATTTAGTAAGCATTTAAATACGTATATGTGCTAGGTACTGTTATAGACACTGAGAACATAAGACCAATAGAACATAGTCCTTACTTACGGCATTCATAGTATAGTTGAAGAAGGGAGACCTAAGTTGAGGTGTTTTAGATGCTGTAAGGGAAGTCTGTACAGGGAAGAGTGGAGGCATAGAGGAAGAGGAATGACTGATTCTACTTAGGGTTGCTTGTGGGGGGAGTAAGTGCTGATAGTTTTCAAATATGAGTAGGGGGTTAGGTAGATTTCACATGGTGTTTTGGCAGGATGGCTGGCCTAGGGCATTCAGGGTTGAAGGAGCAGAGGGAATTATTTACAGCTTTATGATATTACTTGTATATGTCTTATATTGTTTTGTGATAGACTTTATCTAAACAGAGCTGCTCAGGAGCAAGAACTATGTGTTATACTCTTTTGTACGTTTCCTTGGGATTTCTATCTTGTTAATAGCATTCATTAATTGCAGTAAAAGGGAAATATTTGTAGGTCCTGATACAAAATAGGAAATAAAATAGAGACAAGCTGTTTGTTCTAGTTTATGAAATGCCATGAAAAATGTGTAGCACCTGTATTTTAAGATAAAATATATTCCTTAGGGAGGAAATGTTGGAAGAAAGGGTTTGAATAAAAGTACTTCTTTAGTGAACGTTCTTTGTATTGTCACTCTTTAGAAATACGTTCTATAAAATCCTGATCAGATAAAGAGATGCTTTATTAATCTCAACATTTAATATAATTGATTTTTTTTTTAAAAAACAGAATACGGAGTCAAAAAAATTAAGTCCACCTGTGGTTGAGACACTCCCTACAGTTGATGTACATGATGATTCTTCCAGTGTAGTTGTGGACAGTGAAAATGATGAAAATATTTCTAGCTCCTCTACCTCAGAGATCACTCCAATCTCAAAACTTGAGTAAGTCATTACAAAGAAAAAAAAAAAAAGCATCTAATTAGTTAATGATATAAATTTCTTGGTAGGTTAAAGCAGCTTGATACATAAGTTTGAAGTTTAGGCTATGTACTAGACCTAAGTTGTAATGCCTGTCTTTTGTTCTTATAATGTAAAAAGTCTGTTTATTTAGGTGCCTACCTCATTGAAGTTGATGAGATCCTAGACCTGAAATCTCTATATCATGTAGTGTACATCATATACTTATTTAAGAAACAGTGCTTATGAAAATAATCTTCCCTGTAATTATCAGGAACTCAAATGTCAGGATATTAATTTCCATTAATTATCACTGTTGCATTCCATTCAGTTATGTGTTTGTTTGAATAGCTAACTTTTTCAAACTTGATAATAAATGTTCAGAATGTTTAGACTTAAGGCTTCTTTAATTTAGAAAATCTGTTGTCTACTCCTTTTAGCTCCTTCCAACAGCACTCCAAAGAATAAAACAAAATGTCCTTCTCATAATATACTACATTAAGCATTTCCTTTGTCAAATGAGTTAATATGTAAAGTGCAGAGAATAATATTTGGTACATAGTAAGAATATATAAGTTTCAGTTAATATCAATATTATTATCATTACTGTTTTTTGCCATAGGTAGTTTTGTGTTTTTTTTTAAGATTTATTTTTATTTATTATGCATCCTCCCCTTTTTGCTTGTTCTTGCTGTGTTCATTTTTCTCTGCATTCCTCTGTGTCTGCTTGTCTCCCCCTGCTGGGGCGACCTGCCAAGTCAGCTCACCGGCGCGGCTGCCTGCCTGCTTGTGGGGGCTCGCCCTTGTTCA